>JAGDFM010000181.1:0-44637 GCA_019155715.1 Phytophthora pseudosyringae | reverse complement strand
CCCCCCCCCCCCCCCCCCCCCCCCCTCCCAGACAACCATGCGTGTGAGCCTTTTCGTCCTGGCTGCTATGGCCACCCTCCTTTCTTGCTGTAATGCTGCTTCGGCCACCCCGGTTGATGCAGTCCAGTTGAAGACTGCGAACGCCAGCCGACACCTGCGAAGCGCCATTACTGTCGACGACTCTAAAGATGCAGACGAAGATAGTGACGACATTGGAGGTTGGCGGAATGCTGCGCAGCATATCGTACTGCTGCTGAGCGAGGCGACTGCGCTTTTGAAAGTCCTACAGAATTTTGGATGATATTTGATAGGATTTTACTATGACATATAAGGGGGTGAAGTTTCACACATAAATTATGACATTGAGTAGATTCGCTGCATAAATTATGGTAAGTGCTGGGTCTACAGCCAGCAATACATTTATTTATGATATGATGGACCATTATTGCTATGGCCATGCTATTTTCGGCGGCCCTGCGTGGACTGCTTGAGGTGCGGGACTACGACGGCAGTCAGTCATTCACCTACCAAGGCGAACGCATACCACCGAAGTGTCCAGCTGGGCTTTCTGACTTCGAAGCGATGAGAGAGGCCGCAGAGGCCATGGACATTGTGCAGCACTCCTTAAAGGAACATGTCGAGGCGGCTGTGCTTAACAAGAACGTGTTCGATGGTTGGGCCACACTGCGCGCCATGCACGGAAAGGACGGCGAGTCCGTAACAGAGTTTATAACGCGATGGGAAATGGTGGTGCAGCAATTCAAACTAGTGACGGGGGCTGCGTTGACGGACTCGTATCTCTCTGTCATGCTGGAGTACGCACTACCCAGGAAATGGAGACCCTCAATGGCGTCCTGGCGCGGGACTAGACCATTTATCCCGACTACGGAGTTGGAAGAGAAGGCAGTTGCTATGGAACGCAACAGCTCCAAGTCGTCCCAACCCCGTGAGAAGAGCAGACCAAGGAGCGCTCGCGAGCCGTCCTCGGCAAGGACTGTGCGTAACGAGTACTCGTGCCTACCCACGGAGAAGCGCGCGACGGCAGCGATGTCTGAAGTGTACGCCACCGAGGCAACAAATCGCGCAGCATATTGGCCGTCCTTGCCGCGAGAGGATCGGAAGCGTGAGCGCGAAATTGATATCACCCAGGAAGAGCACGAGATTAATCGCAACAAGTCCCGACAACAGCGTCCCGTGACCCAGTGCTCTCGCAGCTCGCACCCATCAGCGAATAGACGCAGCCTTCCCCGAGCTCCCGTCGTTGGCGATGGCCCTGAGAGGTCCGCGAGTGTTTTCGTGGCAGCAACCCGAACTTCTTCTTCCCCCCGCGGAAGCGGCGCCGCTCTCCCTCTTTCGAGCGCCATTTCGGCTCGTCGCTGTAGTACCATAGCGAGCACGGCCATGGCGCTCGGTGTGTGTTTCTTCAGTAGCTGTCCGTTGATTTTCGCTGTCACGCTTTCAATTGACTTTTCCTTCATGTCCAGACTGCCGTGCGTGGACGTCAAAGTATTGTGGTGCGCGCGCTTTTCAGAGCAGTTGAATTCGTGTCCAGTACGCGAAGTGTACGGTCTGCATGGGCTTCATTAGAGCTGCAAGCTCGAGGTCGTTGCTCCTCGCTGTCATCGCATCGCACTTGCCAACTCAGTTTCACCAACAGTCGCATCGGTGTTCGAGGTCGGTCTGCGAGACTTGCAGCGCGTGCTGCAAACTGCTACCGTTTTGGTGCTCGCACTCTCATCTACACTGTAGATTCTGCAGCACCGCGCGGCAGGTCAAGACTTGCACTGCTGCAGATCCCTGGACAGGCATTGCCTTCAACTTGGCTCCGTTTTGAGCAATCCGGCGTCCGACGGCGCATAAATAGAGCGCTTTCGCCAGTTTTGGGACCCCCTTCGTTCGTCTATCACTGCTGCGACCACTCGAGAGGAAACTCCAGCGCGCAACTGCCGCGAAGATCCCGCACAGCTGCCCAAGAGAAGCCGCGGAGCAGACGATGGAGGCCAGCGCCGGCAGCAGCGTGCGCGTGTTCGACGGCACGACGGACTTCCGCGTGTGGCGCGCGCGCGTGGAGAACGAGCTCATGCGCTACCACCTGCTGGGCTACGTCATGGTGCGCGGCTACGACGGTAGTCAGACCTTCACGTTCAACGGGGAGGAGGTGCCGCCCCGTACGCCCGTGATCCACCTGGACGACGAGCAGCAGCAGTCGGTTGTCAAGGAGGAGGCTTCGAGTGGTCGCAGCTCTGCCACGCAGCAGGGTCGACTCAGCCGATGGGACGTCCTGGGGGAGAGCGCCGAGGCCAAGAGCATCCTGCAGCGCTTCCTGCACCCGGACGTGGAGGCCTCGATCCTGAACAAGAACATCTACGACAGCTGGAAGATGCTATGTGCCCTGTACGGCAACCGCAGCAACCCCGGGGCCCACGACGTGTACGAGATGCACCGAGTGCTGCACCACATCCGCCTTGGAGACAAGAAAGGAGAGCCAGTGAAAGAGTTCGTCACGCGGTGGGAGATGCTCATGCAGCAATATGCGCTCGCGACGGGGATCGAGATGACGGACGCGTTTCGCTCCGTTTCACTCACGCAAACGCTTCCCAGTGCCTGGAGACCGATGGTGGCGGCGTGGAGGGGGGTTCGGCCATTTGTGCCGTATGCGAAGCTTGTGGAGAAAGTCATTGCTACACGGGAACGAATGCACGAAGACGCTGCCAGTGTTCCGAATACAGCAGTAGTGAGATCAACCAGCAGCTCTGCCAACAGCTCGTTTGCTATGCAAGTCGCCCGATTGCCAGATAAATCGGCCGACAAGTCTGCCGCGGTGAAACCTATGGATCAAACTATCGCCAATACAACAGAGAAGACAGTAGGTAATCCACCTAACAAGTCGGCGGAGAAACTAACGACAAAGCCGCTCAGCAAACCTCTTCAGAAGGAAGGGGGGAAACCGGTGGAGCAACGAGCTGCCGAGGCGCCGAAAACGACCGACAAAGCAGCGAATCCCAACAAAGTAGTCCCGCCACCCATTGATGTGACCAGAGCTGACAATACTGTGGACTTGACAAATGGGGAGTTATCGACTTCTTCAGCAATAAGCAAGACCCCAACTAGCACTCGCTCGCGCGATAGCAACAAGAAGTATCCGACTGGGCGAGCGGGTAAAGCTTATACTCCTCGATCGTCGAAGAGTCCGAAGACTGACGATAACAGACACGAGGAGAGCGACTACGATAAGCGTCACCCATACGACAAGGACGACTCCGAGAGGGGCTACGACAAGTACGCGTCCTCCAACCACTTCGACAAGTCGCCGCGCAAGTCACGCAGCAGATTCGAGAAGAAGTACGACAGCTACGATCGCTTCGACAACAATGGCCCCGTATCGTGCTTCTACTGCCTGAAAGTGGGGCACCACATGAAGCGCTGCTGGTACCTGAAGGCTGACATCGAGAACGGCACGACCCACGACCTGCACAAGAAGTTCTCTTGCGCGACCACGATTGACAGGAACCAGTACATGGTGCACTGCCTCGAATCGTATATCGACGAAGTGAACCACGAGCGTGCGGCCTACGGGGGCTCGACGTCAGCGACAACAGCGCCGCGGAGCCACGGAGACTACGAGGTGTCCGAGAGTGTGGGGCGCAACTACCACCCGCAGCAGCAGGAGTTTGTGCCTCCGCCGCCGCCAGGTCAGCCGCCAGCCTACGCGTTCCGCGACCAGCAGCACTCCTCGAGTGCAGCAGCAGCCACCGACTACCGCAAGCGCTCGCGCAGCGTGTTCCAGCTGGCCGAGGGCGGCATTTCGTCGCGCGACCCGCGCCTCAATCGGTCCCGAAGCGTCTACCGATCCACGGACGACGTCGAGGACTTCTCGCCGCGGAAACGCGCTCGAGCGCCGTCCTTCGAGCGGCAACTTCAATCCTATTACTGAAGCTCGGCAAACGTTGCGCGACTGCTGGATGGCTTCGCCTCAGGTTTATCAGACGCCGCGCGTGTTTTGATTGGCTAATACAATTCGTACTTACCCATGGAGTTCCGGTTCCACTAGCTGGTTTAGGGCTGACTGAGGGGGCTGCCATTTTACCAGGCGCGAGAGAAAGGAACGGAGCTGCCGAGCGCGAGCGAGCGACGGCGCGATCTCCTGTGAGGCAGGGAGGAAGCACAGCGGACGACGACCACGTACGCCCTGACGCTGTCTGCGCCGCGCTAGCTAGAGCTCGGGGGGTCCCTTCGTATCCATGAAGAAGGCGACGTTGTGGAGGTGAGGGGGGGGGGGTTGTTTATCGACGCGTACCTGATTTTTAGGCTAGTGTTTAAAGCGACAGGGGCGAGGTGCTAAACGCTGTTGGCCGTGATGGTTTATTTTTTCCAGAAACAACAGCACCATGTCCGCGGGCGACAAGGGCGGCAGTAGTACGACGACAAGCACTGCCACCACTGGCAAGACGGCCAAAACAGCAAATAGCAGTGGCAATTCGTCCAATGCCACGCCGCTCAACAGCAGCCGCGGGAGTCGCGGCAGTCGCGGCAGCAGACGCAGCACCGGCAGCGCCACGCCCGAGGGGGAGGACAAACTCCCGCCCGGCTGGACGCGCAAGGAGAGCAAGTCGCAGAAGGGCCGCTACTACTTCATCTCCCCCGCCGGCAAGACGCAGTGGGTGCCGCCCCCAATGAAGACGTCGAGCGCCAAGGCCAAGAAGACGTTCAACTGGACGAGCGAGGTGGAGATCTGTTTCCAGGAGGGGCGGCTCGGCGTGAGCCTGCGGGAGGTCCATCAGATGGAGACCATCCTGTACCCGCAGTTCCAGGCCGAGGTGGACGACCTGCCCAAGATCAGCGGCAAGGCCGGCCCCGCAGAGCTCCACAACTGGAGCGTCAAGCCGCACAAGCGCCTGACGATCGGCATGCGCGTCATCAGCATCGAGGACACGTCGCTCGCGGGCTTGACGTACAAGGAGGTCGTGGCCAAGCTGAAGAGCGCGTCGCGACCTGTTCGCATCAAATTTGCAGACGTCCACAAGGGGACGGTGGAGGAGAACGGTGGGCGCAAATCCGACGGGGAAACGGCCAGCAACGGCGCTGCTGGTGACCTGGCAGCTTCAGGCATTGGACACTCGACCGCGTACATGCAGCAGAAGCAGGAGTACACGCGCGTGCTCGTGACGGGAGAGCTGCACACGGAAATGTGGACGATTGAGAACAAAAAGCTGCTGCGGTCGCTCACCTGCATGCAGCACAAGTGGAGCACCGTGTCGAGCGAGTTTGACGTCCTGAACGCGAAGCGGATGGAGCTGCGGAAAGAAAACGAGAACCTGAAAAACGACAAGGACAAGTACGACGTCATGATGAAGAACCTCAAGCTGCAGGCGACGTATGCCATGGAGAACCCGGAACTCGTGCGGGCGAACGAACTGGCCAAGCGGAACACCGAGCTGAACGATGACATTTCCAAAATGAGCTCTGGCAACAAACGCCTCCGCAAGGAGAGGGATGCGCTGCAGGCCCAGCTAGATGAACTGGAAAAGCAGCTCGCAAAAGTGGAGCAGAAAGACAAAGACGAGGAGGAGGATCGTGTGCCGGAGGAGGATATCTTCGGTATCGAGCCTACGGCCCCGCCTAAGGAGCAGCTGTCGGCACTAAAGAAGAAGAGGCGTGGGCTTGAAGACGAGCTGAACAAAGAGCAACGCAAGGCCAACAAGGTGCAGAAAGAGATGGAACAACTCACCAAGCACTACGCGAGCCTCGGCAACGAGGAGACAGGACTTAGCTCGTCGACATCTTCGTCCTCCTCCTCCCACCAATCGCAGGCCGATGACAAGGACAAAAGTGCGCTCAGCGCAAGTGGCAATCACGAGAAGAGCAGCACTGGTGCGAGCAAGCCCAAATCAGAGTTCGCTGACCTCGAAGCCAAGATTTTGGAGTTGCGTAAGAAGCAGCGATCCGTGGTGGATACCCTATCGAAGGCGGCCCAGTCGGGTGATCATAAACTGGCGAAAGAGTGCCAGCGGCGGCGTCAGAAGATCAAGGAGGAGCTTAAGGACGCCCAGGATGAGCTTCACAGGCTTAAAACTCAGGGCAAGTCAGCCCCACCACCTTCACGGACCGACTCTTCTCGCAAACACAAGCCTGTAACGGGGTCGCCAAACGAGCCAAGCCATCACGGTTCGTCGTCTTCGAAGAAATCGAGGCGCTCGGGGTCGATTAGCAAGGACAACTCGAGTCCGTCTACCCCTGACACAGGCACTGATACTGCAGCGACTCCTGGTAGCTCTCGAGGGAAGATGCCAATGCTGAGTGGCTTCTTGGATAAGGGTCCAACGGAGTGGGCCGACCGCGGTCTCATCAGCGGCATGAAGACAATGCGTGGTGCACGTGAGCGATGGTGTGTGATCACGGCCGATGGGTTCCTCAAATATTACAAGCGTCGTGGTGACTCAGTCGTGCGTGGTGAAATCAACCTGGCTGAGAAGAATTTCGAAGTCGTCTGCGAGGACCTCAGACACGGTAAGGAGTTTGTGCTGAGTACGGACGAGCAGCAGTCGCATTTCTTCACCAATAGCTCGCAGGAGCTGAACAACTGGGTGAAAACCCTGCGTGCTGCGAACGCCTATTTACTCAATGCTGCTGCCCCGCCGCTGCCTCCGCCTCGGTCGACCCGTGGCGACCCGGACAAGCACGCGCTTATCCGAAGCGACAGCAAGCAAGCGAAGGAGTTTAATCTTGACGGGCTGGAAGACTCTTTGCCCGAAGAAGATGAGCAGTTTTATGGGCGTGCTACACTGGGTTTCTAAGAAGTGGCGGATGCCGCGTAGTGCTGGCGCTGAATGTAATGACTGGTTGTTTTGTCACTTGATCGTTCCTGTTTGCATTTGTCCTGGTGTGCCTACAGCTAACGTGGTTTCATCATTAGTCGGAGAACACTCGAATCCCAAATCACATGAAATGCATTTCCGCCCGCCAAACCTGGGCTTGCCAGGTCAGCGCTACTCTTTCCCGACGGGCTTCCTCGCTGTGAAGAAGCCGTCTTCGCTAGGCTAAATGAAAGCTAACTTACGAAGGACTCTGGAGCAGTGGGTCTTGTAGCTATCATTGCAGCTAGCATTTGTATAAGGACGGACATCGACACCGGTCCACGGCGTCATTGGAGATGCTTCAAAATACGCACGAGTATATGGCGATGCTGTCTACAGCACGAAGTACTTGCTGCGCTCCTCCTCGCTGGCACCCGACGTCGCCGCACCTCGATTGTCATGGTGGCCAGGATACCACTGGCCACCCTCGACGCTGTTGTTTCCAGAGCGGCGAGATGTGAACCCATCTTCGCTGGTCTTGCGACTGCGGTGAGAGTTGCGGTTGCCATAGCGGTACCACGAAGTCGTGCCTGCAGGACGGTTCCCATCGCCAACTTCGTGCACCACACGCGAGCTCAGAGTCTTGGTGAACTGCTGCAATGCCAACACGCTGTCGTGCATCTGCTTCGGTTCCTCTCCAGTGGTGCCGATCGTGTCCGTGTTTCTGCGTGGTCCTGTGCCACGACGACGGCTCTTGGTCATGGAAACCATATCTGGCTTCTCCATCGCGACAACATCTTCCTCCTCTTCAGGCTTGTCAACCTTGTGGACCATCTCGTAGAAGAGGCCGCCCTTTTGCACCAAAGCGTCGTAACGACCCTCCTCTGCAACACGCCCGGCGTTAAGCACCAAAATCTGGTCGGCATTAATGGACGTGGACAAGCGGTGCGTCACCGAAATGATCGTCATGTTCATCTTGCCAGACAGACGCTCCAACGTTGCCACAATCGACGCCTCGGTCTCCGGATCCAAAGCACTGGTAGCTTCATCAAGCAGCAACAGGCTGGGGCGACGGCAAAGAGCACGTGCCAAACAGATACGCTGCGCCTGGCCACCACTGAGATTGCACGTGGCGTGCTGGCCCACCACCGTTTCAAAGCCATCCTTGAGGTCCTTGATGAAGTGACACTCGGCAAGACGGGCAGCCTCCTCACAATCAGCGTTTGAAGCGCCGATATTGCCGTAGCGAATGTTGTCGAAGATCGTACCGTTTAGGATGCCGCCATCCTGGAACACGACGGCAGTCTGGTCCATGAACGACTTCTTGGAAAAGTTGAAAATGTCGTGGCCATCAAGACGGATGCAACCACCATCGGCATCCTGGAACTGCATCAAGCACGCCAGCAGCGTACTCTTACCGCAACCGGACGGCCCCACAACGCAAGTGTAAGAGCCACGAGGAATGACTGCAGAGAGCTCGTTCAGAATGTAGTTCTCCGACGCCTTGTCGTACTTGAACACGAGCTTCTCGATACGGAGATCCTGCTCCATCTTGGGGAGCGGTGGCATATCCTTGTCGCCCTCGTCCTCGCCACTGCCCGTGCCAAGTCCGACGATAATATCGTCGACACGCTGCAGACTGCTAGCATTACCGATAGCCACACGCATAAAGCCACCCAGCACCGTCACAGGGTTCGACACTCGACTCAACAGCGTGATGAAGCCGAAGAATTCACCTGACGACAATTCCTTGTGCCACACCTTCATCGCCAGCGAGGCAGTCATGATCGCCACGAAAATGTACATGGCAGACTCGATGTAGATCTGCACGATACTGGACCAGAAATCCTTCGAGAACTGGCTTTTACGCAGCGAAGAACACGTCTTCTTAAAACGAGTGATGAGCGGGCCCTGGATAGCGTAGGCGCGCACGACCTTTTCACAGCCCACCGCGTTCTGGAACTCAGCAGCGACGTACGCGTTCCTAGAGCCAAACTCCTTCGACCGCTGAGCTGCAAAACCCTGCGGACCGCTCGAAAGAAGCACTGCAGTGAAGGCAAACGACATGATACCAATGCTGGCATCCATGTACAGGGCGTAGCCAAACCCGAAAATCACGGCCAGCAGCGGGTTGAGCAGGTTCCAGAACACGGCCTGCCACAGCGCGTTCACGCGAGCCACGTCACTCGAGAACAGGTTGTTCAGGTCGCCCTCCGAGCGCTCCGCAAAGAACTGCGTGTCCTGGCGCAGGATGATGTT
Source organism: Phytophthora pseudosyringae (assembly GCA_019155715.1). NCBI lineage: Eukaryota > Oomycota > Peronosporomycetes > Peronosporales > Peronosporaceae > Phytophthora > Phytophthora pseudosyringae. Next base: position 35,584 of record JAGDFM010000181.1, on the reverse strand, counting down.
CAGCAGCGCCGACTGCATCGACTCGGTCGCCTTGGAGATCATCTTGGACTGGAAGTAGCCGACGGCGTAGTCGCCCAGCACGAACGGCACGCACAGCGCCAGCACCCCCACGACGCCGAACTTGAGCGTGGACTCGTTCGGGTCACCCGAGTCCAGCGTGTCGAAGGCGTCCGAGAGCTTGGCCAGGAAGATGGCCAGCGCCGGGCTCACCGACGCGTTGATGCACACCACGAAGAAGCAGAAGATGAGGTCGGCCATCTGCGTGGACCAGTGCCACAGCGTGCTGCGCACGACGTCCATGATGCCGTAGGCCAGGTTGGACGACGACGCGTCGATGTCGCGCAGGTGCGACAGGAACTCGGTGGCCGAGAGCGTCGGCGGGCGGTAGTGTAGCGCGCGCTCGAGGAAGTTCATGAGCTCGTCGCGCGTCATGTCGCCCTCGTCGCGGCCGCAGATGATCACGAGGTCCGTCTCCATCATCTCGATGGACATGGCCGTGATGCCCGGGATACGCGCGAGCGAGGCCCGCAGCGACTCGATGCTGATGCGGATGTGGTCGCCGTTGGCGCGGAACTTGTGCAGCTTCTTGGAGAAGGTCCGCGCGCGCGGCTTGAGGATGAGGCGGCAGGCCACGATGGTCAGGTACCCGAGGCAGAGCCAGTACTCCTTGTCCCCCATAACGTAGCGCGAGCCGAGCAGCACGACCATGGCCAGCAGGCAGAGCAGGTCGGCGATGTTCGAGTGCGAGCGGAAGAGCGCGAGCCGCAGGCCCAGCACGCGGATGACCATGTCCACGAAGTAGCAGAGCATGAGCCCCGACGAGAAGAAGCGCGAGGCCTTGGCCGCCACCTCGTCGTGGAACGTGGCCTTCTGCGTGAACGAGATGGTCAGCACCTGCACGAAGAAGTCCAGGAAGAGCGCGAACGTCTCCGAGTAGTGCCACTTGCGCGAGTCGATCACGCGCAGGTAGAACAGGCGGTGCCCGTTGCCGGGCGTGCTGGCCGCGCCCTTGATGGTGCGCGGGTCCGACGAGTCCGGCAGTGGGCCGCCGATCTTGACGAAGCCGCCGCTGTCGGGCGGCACGCGCTCGAAGTCCGTGGTCTCGCTGCTCATTTCCAGCGACGAGTGGACGGGGGTGGCCTCGAAGGCTGCGGCCTTGCGCTGCATGCACGGGCGGGCGGAAGGGAGGAAGGACACTCAATCCAGAGACGACGCCGGACCTCCTCCAGCAGACCGAGACGAATGCAGGAATGCCCCGGACCAGGACCTTTCACTTGCGCTCTGTATGGGAACTGACTTAGGGGATTTTGGGGCGCCTATTTAGGCGCAAACGACATTACCACATGGTGGAAACTGGATCTCGCCTGACTCGAATCGGACCCATTTTGCAGTGGACGATTTGGAGCGCCATCGCAGGCAACCAGCACCATTAAACGTGGTCCTGGTGGTACAACTTGCACTGCGTCAGCTTTGTCATGCGAGACGTTGTATAGAATGAAATGCACGTGGCGTGACGCTGTGATGCAGCAGCCAGCAGGCTGTGATCGAGTCAAACTTTGAGTCAAACTCGACTCATTTGAGCATCCAAATGGGCACAAAATTCTGAACTGGGCAGCTGTCAAAGCGGCCGGCCAATCAGCGTGGTGCAAGATGTCAGGGCCGCACCCATGTTGTGGGGCCCAGTCTTTGCCGCTCACTTGCCGGGTTGTTGCCCTCGAGACAACAACGGCCATGGCATCGCGCTCGGCGCGTTGTCGGCGACGCGATCGCCAAAATGGGGCGGCAGCGGGGCTGCACTCGCCGCAGCCTGCGCTGGAAGGGGGCCGGAAAGGCTGCGGTCTCCGGCCGAAGACTCTTCGCAGCGTATGACAGCCGCATGCGCTGCAGCGCACCGGCAGGCGCTGAAACGGTGTGGCCACCTACGCCAGAAGGATCGGCTGGGCAATCTCTCTGCCCGCTCGTAATAACGCAACATTGTGCAACGTCAGACACGATGCGAGCGAGCGAGTTGTCGTCAGCGCTGCGTGCATGGTCATCGACCATCGCTTTGCTACAATTGCAGTATTGCCACTATGGCCGAACACCGAACGCAGCTCGTTCGGGTGTTCAGCGCCGCACTCGTGACGGTTGCCTTTTGCAGTAACTGTCGCTGAGATTAGCACACACTCGAGGAGACTTACAAGCGAGGCCGGGTTTCCTCGGGGGAAATCAACGCTCCAACACCACGACGTCTTCTCCACTTCTGTTCACACATCGCATGAGCTCATTCGCCCCGGAACGCTGTCCACTGAGGCCGCGCTGGAGAGCTCGCCACCTTTCGCTGCGTGACCTCTCAACACCAGCTACGGCAGCCCAACTGGCGCCAAATTCGCACTTGCCCTTTCGAATTTGGCGCCAAAAAACGATGGTCCCACTTTCAACCAATCCGCGCGTCCCACCAGTCTTCTTTTCCAACCGAGTCCTCGTCCATTCAGGCTCATGAGCCGCTATCGGGACTACGGCGGGTCTTCCTCTCGCTACGCGAGCCCCGCCGGCGCCTTCTCCATCTCGGACTCGGAGTTCCAGCGCGGCAACTCGGCGATCAAGCGGCGGCGGCAGCTGTCCCCACCGCGCGCAGTCGCGCGCTCCAGCTCTCGCCGCGCCGCTCCACCGGACGGCACCGTCGCCATGCGCGCCAGGTCCAAGTCCAAGTCGCGCGCGCGCGCCCAGGCCCGCAAGACGCCGGGCCAGGAGTTCATCGCGCTCGGTAGCAACCGCGCGGCAGGCGCCTCCACGCTCAACACCAACAAGGCCAGCTACTACCACCCGGCCGAGCCCTACCGGCCGCCTCCGCCCTCGGCGGCCAGAGCGAGAGCGCGCTCCCCCAGCGCCCGCCAGAGCCGCTGGGACGCGGCGCCGCAGTCAGCGGCTGCTGGCCGCCGCAACCTGTCGCCTGTTTCGACGCGCACGCGGTCCAAATCCGTCACGAGAGAGAAACATGACACGGACGCGGCCATTAGCCGCAGCCAGAGAGAGCGCTCCAAGTCGGCGGCAAGACGCAGCGGCGGCGCGCCTTTGGCATCGTCGCTTAGAGCCTCGGAGAGCCGAGAAAGTCGCGTCGGGAGGAAGCGCGAGCGCTCCGAGTCAAAGGCGCGCGAGCGAGACAGAAAGCGCGAGCGATCTCCGAGTCGCGGCCGACGCTCTACACGCTCGAGGACCGTTGGCACCAGTGACGACGAAGAAAAGCCGGCCAGGACGTCGTCGCGTAGTGGCCGACGTGGTAGCAGGAGCGGCAGCAGTCTCCAGGACATTGAGGACGCCATTGCAGACACGGAGCAGGAGTTAGAGCCGAAGAAGAAGGAGCTGGAAGAGCTCAAGGAGCAGCTGGCGAAGCTCCAGAAGCGCGTCGAGACCAAGGAGATCGAGGTGTACGACATTCAGGTCGAGCTGGACGCGCTGCGGAAGCGCCGGGAGCGGCGGCTGCCCGCGCACCGCAGTGCTAGCAGCCGAGAGGGAAAGTCCGCGAGACGATCTAGGAGCCAGAGCAAGAGCAAACGGAGTGAAAGTCGGCGATCAACTAGTCGCCTGCGAGCGTCCAAGCGTCCTTCCATCGTGGACGAAGAAGGTGATGACGACGGTGATGACGATGATTGTATCCTTATGGATCCGACCGAAGTGAAGAAAGAACTGCAGAATAGTGCGGCATCGGGCAAGAGCACCGTGGTGCCCGTTGAAGACTCCATGCCGGACCATTTCTGGGGTCGATCTCCTACGCCGAAGCTGCTGGCAAACCACCGCTTCCGCGCCTTTCCGGACGGCAGCAATCGCAAGGGCCGGCACCTAGCCTTCAACCCGATCCAGCCCCAGATCTTCGCCACGAGCCCCGACGAGGGTGGCCTTATCCTATGGAGCTACCAACGCCAAGACCAAGACATCGCGAAGGTTGTGTCGCTTATCCCGTCGTCCTTCCGACGGGAAAATCCTTGCGCCGAGGCTATCTCATGGAGCCCGGACGGAAACCGCATGGCCATGGCGTTCCGGGACCCTCTGCAGGATAAAGGAGAATTCTGTATTGTGCAGCTCCACCAGCTCAAGCTTGAAGAAAGCGACACACCGCAGCCGATTCCGCGCGATCGCATTACCTCGAAGCGCACCACTCTGCATCCACGAGGAATTTCAGCAATCGACTGGCTGCCGAGTGGCTTTGGGTCGGAGACCACAAGCCGGCAACTGATCACTACTGGCAACTCGGACCACGCTGTAGTGCTGTGGGAAGAGCACGAGGACAGCCAGAGCGGTGGGTTGAGCTTGAAGTTTAATGTGCTGCACCGCGACCACCGCAGTGAGGTCAAGTCGCTATGTGTTCACTCGAAGCGCGACTGTTTGTACACGGGCGGTCTTGACGGCCTGCTGATCCGATATGACCTGAACAAGAGCCGCAGTGAAGTCGTGATTGAGCGTCGCAAGCCGAACATCTCCAAGATCAACGCGGTACTGGAGCATCCGCACAACCCGAACCTGCTCTTGGTCAGCTCCTTGGAGCAGACCAGACACAACCTGCTGCTGCACGATCTTCGCCAGCGCTACGACCACAATGGGATGTCACTGGCATGGGAGGGCGGGTCGATGAGTCAGTACGTCGTGCCGCGGTGGTCGCCTGCAGGCTATCACGTCTCGTGCGGCAGCAAGACGGGCGTGGTGAACATCTGGGACGTGCGTATGCGTGGCGAAAAGTATCCGACAGTGCCACCGCAGCAATCTCTCCGCGTGCACCGTAAGTGCTTCGTTTGTGCGGCTTTCGTTTGCGTGCAAGCTTTCTCACTTCTGTTTTTCGTTTGTACAGACAAAACGGTGCTGCATGCGACGTGGCACCCACGCTACGACGCCATGTTCAGTGTCTCCCACGACCGAACGCTCGGTCTGCTCACGTTCCGATAAGCATGGTACGACGAAGGCTGTAGTACCGTTGTTGCTGCGTGTAAGTTACTTGGCTTTGTAAGGGGCGATGCAGCCCACAGCGTCTTGGTGCTGGTGGGGAACAGCGACTGTGCGGTTTTGAAGCTGCGTCTCGTTACACTGTAATAGCGCCGTGGCTATTTACCACCGGAAACAAAGGCGGTGTATTCTTTTTGTCGATCCTGTCTTCTGTTGCTTTTTTGCAAGTTGAAGTGGATACTAATCAGTGGTGAATACCATCCAAGAGTCCAGCAGCAAGAAGATGGGCGCCGTTGCCATGGAAATATATGTATGACCATCATGCATGTAGCACAGCATTAGCATGGCCTCTGAAGGCAGGCAGCCAAGCAGCACCAGTCAATGCTCCTGCCTCGACAAAGCTTGTAGCCTGAAGCCATTCCAGAGACGCGCGGCGCTATCCTGCGTCATCCCCTGCGAGGGCAAGGGCTGTGAGTTGGGAATGACGCCGGTCTCTCTCCTGGTGTCCGTAGTCGTGACATCACTGAAGCACTTGGCGTTAGTATGCAAACACCCAGCGGATACCCTCGATCCTCCATGATTGGTGCAGACTTCCGAGCCCATACAAAGCAAAGGCTTGTTGCCCATTGCCACGGCTGTCTATGGTTGTTCACGGCTACAATTCGTGCCCGCTTCATTTGCAGTTGTGCCGAGGCAAGCAGAAGCAGGAACCATGGCGTCGGAGCTGCTGCAGAGCTACTACGAGTGGGCCAACGCCACCGAGATCGGCGTGCTCGACTGGGTCGACCCCGAGGGCGGCTGGAAGATCCACCCCATGGCCGACTACCCGCTGGCCGACTTCGCCAGCGTCTTTGCCATTTGCGTGGGCTACGTGCTCTTCGTCGTGTTCGGATCCGTGAGTTGGACGTCTTCATCCATTCGGATGGCGTCGCCACCTTTTAGCTCTTGTCGCTGACTCGCCGTTTGTGTTTGCTGCATCCTTCTGCTGCCTGTTCTGACGGTGCCAGGCTTTCATGAAGCTCGGCGTCCCCGCCATCAAGACGAGTCCGCTCCAGTTCATCTACAACCCCATCCAAGTCATCGCGTGCTCCTACATGTTCATGGAGACGGCCATCCAGGCCTACCGCAACGGCTACTCGCCGGCACCGTGCAACGCCTTCAAGGCGGACGCCCCCGTCATGGGCAACGTGCTCTACCTCTTCTACCTCTCCAAGATGCTCGACCTGTGCGACACCTTCTTCATCGTCGTGGGCAAGAAGTGGCGCCAGCTTTCGTTCCTGCACGTGTACCACCACCTCTCGGTGCTGCTCATGTACTACATCGTCTTCCGCGTGGCGCAGGACGGCGACTCGTACGCGTCCGTCGTGCTCAACGGCTTCGTGCACACCATCATGTACACGTACTACTTCGTGAGCGCGCACACGCGCGATATCTGGTGGAAGCGCTACCTGACGCTCATCCAGCTCGTCCAGTTTGTCACCATGAACGTGCAGGGCTACCTCATGTACTCTCGCCAGTGCCCGGGCATGCCCCCCAAGATCCCGCTGATCTACCTGGCCTACGTGCAGTCGCTCTTCTGGTTGTTCGTCAACTTCTACGTGCGCTCGTACGTCCTTGCGCCGAAGAAGGCGTCGTTCGCCAAGAAGAACCTGTAGGCGGCAGTGAGGGACTGAGAACCGTTAGACCAGCGTGCTCATTGAATGCAATGAAGATGTCCATATCATCCCGCGCTTCCTACATATGTGCGGTCGTTTGCCTTCGCTAGTGTTGCAAACGTGTGCGTTTCGTCTAGGCCCTGCACCAGGCGCGCTGCCCGTTAGCAGAGCGGCAAGGGCGCCCCGTACGTGGCCACGGGGCTGCAGCGCCACGCGCGGCGCGCTCCCACCGCCAGAACCGTTTAACGAGCTGTACCATTGAGCGTGAAGCCCTCGCGCCTTCCAGCGGTGCTCAGTGCTCGGCAGGCACACGCCTTCCAGCGGCGAGATGGATGGCTCCGGTCGCTTTGACAATCCTGCGTCATCGCGGGGCGCAAACGGCCCGGCGGAAGCCTCCGCGGTGGCGATGACAGCGCCGCGCTCGGGCCCAGGATGACACATGACATCATAACTCGGCGCCGAAATTCATCAGCCGATCCCCCGCGCAAACCGATTGTCTTGCCCCCACTATGCCGGACCACCGCAAAGGCAGTTTTCGAAGCGGCAAGCCTCTATTTGACACGCAAAAGCGGGCCCTGCTGCGTCCCCAGAGTCGAGCGAGTGGCCGTGGACTCCTCATTCGCGCTTTTGCCAGATCGCTCCCAGCCACACACGCACCCGCACGTCCGTCTCCGCCATGTCCGCCGAGCTGCTGCAGAGCTACTACCAGTGGGCCAACGCCACGGAGACCAAGCTGCTCGACTGGGTGGACCCCGAGGGCGGCTGGAAGGTCCACCCCATGGCCGACTACCCGCTGGCCAACTTCGCCAGCGTCTACGCCATCTGCGTGGGCTACCTGCTCTTCGTCATCTTCGGCACGGTGCGTACATGGCCGTCTCACCCGCTCCAACGGTTTGTACACGCCACTGACGTTTTTCTTTTGCCCTGTGCTGCTGTCGACCATGCCAGGCCCTGATGAAGATGGGCGTCCCCGCCATCAAGACCAGCCCGTTCCAGTTCGTGTACAACCCCGTCCAGGTCATCGCGTGCTCCTACATGTGCGTGGAGGCCGCCATCCAGGCCTACCGCAACGGCTACTCGCCGGCACCGTGCAACGCCTTCAAGGCGGACGCCCCCGTCATGGGCAACGTGCTCTACCTCTTCTACCTCTCCAAGATGCTCGACCTGTGCGACACGGTCTTCATCATCCTGGGCAAGAAGTGGAAGCAGCTCTCCATCCTGCACGTGTACCACCACCTCACCGTGCTCTTCGTCTACTACGTGACGTTCCGCGCCGCCCAGGACGGCGACTCGTTCGCCACCATCGTGCTCAACGGCTTCGTGCACACCATCATGTACACGTACTACTTCGTGAGCGCGCACACGCGCGACATCTGGTGGAAGAAGTACCTCACGCGCATCCAGCTCATCCAGTTCGTCACCATGAACGTGCAGGGCTACCTCACGTACTCTCGCCAGTGCCCGGGCATGCCCCCCAAGGTGCCGCTCATGTACCTCGTGTACGTGCAGTCGCTCTTCTGGCTCTTCATGAACTTCTACATCCGCGCGTACGTGTTCGGCCCCAAGAAGCCGGCCGTGGAGGACTCGAAGAAGAAGCTGTAAGGTCGCTGACTAAGGCACGTTCCCCAGTTCTCCCATTGTACTAGCAGTCTTTCCTCCCATCAACAACAACAACAACAACAACAACACACTACGCTTTGTAAAGGAGATACGTAGCGGCTGCCCCTCAGACGCAGTGATGCGGGGCGCCCGAGGCAAATACATCCCGTCTGAAAGCGTTTTGACCGTTTTAAGTTGGCTACAGTTGTGTAGCACTTGTGTGCACGGACACCCAGCCAATGAGCGACTTCATTCATCTCGGCAGTCGATGCTGACGCTGTCAGACATGGCTACATTTGCTTTGCCGCACGGATCTGCCCATTATCCAAAACGTCCCGGACCAGACCAGTTGCGCATTCCACAAGTCCCATGCCCGCCTCGTTGCCGCTGACCCCTCCCCCGGCACAGGACGAGCACGAGAGCGAGACGCCGTACAAGGGCACGCCCGTGTGGGACGTCCGAGCCACCATCGTCAAGTACCGCGTGGCGCTGGCCGCCGTGCTGCTCGTGCTCGTGGTGGTGGTCGTGCTGGCGGCTTGCGGCATCTTCTCCTCCTCCTCCTCCTCCTCCTCCTCCTCCCCTTCCTCCGCTGCCGACACCGCCACAGGCAACGTGACCATCTACCACGCTGGCTCGCTCGTCGGCCTCATGGACGACAAGCTGGCGCCGGCCTTCACCGCCGCCACGGGCGTCGCCACGTCTCTGCTGGCCAAAGGCTCCGTCAAGCTGGCCAACCTGCTCGTGAACGGCAGCCAGGCCGACGTCTTCATCAGCGCCGACGCCTCCGTCAACGCAGAGCTGCTCATGGGCGACGCCAACGACAACCTCATCTCGTGGTACGTCACGTTCGGCGAGACGTCCGTCGGCCTCGGCTACTTCCCGGCGTCGCCCTACGCCGACGTGTTCGCGGCCGTGCAGAACGGGTCGCTGCTCTGGTACGAGGCGCTGCTGCAGAACCCCGACTTGAAGCTCGGACGCACCGACCCCGACGCCGACCCCAAGGGCTACCGCACCGTCATGATGTTCGAGCTGGCCGAGGCGTACTACAACGCCACCGGCTTGGTGGCGGGGATCCTGGGCAACGCGACGAACCGGGACCAGATCTTCTCGGAGGAGAACCTGGAGACGTATCTGTCGGCGGGGGACCTGGACGTCGGCTTCTTCTACGCCGTCGAGGCCGGCAGCTTGAGCGCCATCGACTTTATTGCGCTCCCGGAGGAGATTAACATGGGCAACCCGGCGCTCAACGACGAGTACGCGGCCGTGTCGTACACCAACTCGGAGACGGGGACGGTCTACAACGGATCGGCCTCCATCTACACGGTGACGATCCTGAACAACGCGACGCACACGTCGGAAGCGGAGGAGTTCGTGGCCTACTTGCTGTCGACTGACGGACAGGCGATTCTGACCGAGCAAGGGATGGAGCCGGCCAATCTCACTGCCTACGGAGACACGTCGGCTATCCCTTCGGCGATTGCGACCTACGTGTCGTGAGGAAACATACTGGGGGCAGCTACTGCTGTCCTAGTGGCAATCTCGACTCGAAGTATGTTGTTGAATGCGGTTTGGAATTCAGAAAGTCGACGGGTGTACGTTGTCAATGCTGTGTTCTCCTCGTTTGGTCATTGTGTCACGATGTGGCTCAGTCGTAAGTATTTTCATCAGTGAAAGGTGCGTGGCAAGTGAGATACCGATGGAGGGAATACAAAATATCTGAGGATTTACGAATTGTTACACTACTGGATTGGGCTCCTTTCTTGAGGGCGTTTGGATGATTCGGTGTTCTGTCTGAGGAGAAGGTTTCGCTACTCGGTGGGCGGGTTTTGCTTCCGTTGAGAAGCTGTGTTGAGTTTGTTTTGGTTCACACGAAGCTCGGTGGGAAATAGCTGTGGAGGTTGAGTGCTGTGGGTCTCGACCGTCGCGATGCCGTCGTTCTCCTGCCTGTAGTCGTTGTCGACGAATCGGATACAGGATATGGGCATGTCAACGTTTGGGTTTTGCTGGTGGGGCTTGCTTGGTAACTGGATGGGGGGGGGGGGGCGGGATTGAGTGCCGACGTCAGAACAGGGCGTAAGCGCGCGGAGGTTGAAGCCGCCCTGTAATTTGTCTGGTGGGACGACGCTCGGACTTGCGGGCTGCGCCAACTTTTTGCCGGAATGCGAACAGCGCAATCTCGTCCAGCCACTTATCGTCGTCGTCTTGAGGCTGCGGGGCGGTGCGGTGGTGTGAGATCGGCGATGTAGCTTGACGATCAGTTACCTTGGTGAAGGGGACAGGATCGTCGAGAGGTATCTCGTCCTCCCATTCTGACGGCCTCGACCAAAACTCACTGATATCACTGTAGACGGAGACTCTGTCGCTGCTGCAGTCCTCAGCACTGTCGCTAGTGTTGCCGGCTGCAGCCTCGGGGGACTCGCTGTTCGATAGAGGATCGGTGACGCTCGGTGGCGTGGCGAAGTAGTCCAGAGTCGCCCATGTCCGCCAGCTCGCGAGAATATCTGACTCGGTTGGCGACGAAGGGCCCCCACTCTCCAACATGGGGATGTCGTCACTCGATTCGTCTTCACTCTCTAGCTCTTCCACGGGTTCGAGCGTCGCCGTGTGCTTGGGTCGTGGTGCTTTGCGTCTTGCTGCCTGAGCGGGTGCGATAGGCACTTGGTGAGTACGGGCATCAATGACCGGGAGCACCACAAAGTTGGAAGGGGCCAGAGCATTCTCGAGTGCCGCCCACCACGTCTCGTAAATGGCGCTGGTCGGAGCGCGCAGCGTCACGGCCTGGAGCCGCGAGCCGTAGCGGATCTTGAGCTGATAGCGATGCGCTTCTTTCCTTGACACGGAGACAAGACTGCTCGTGCTGGGCTGGAGCGGAATCTCCACCTTTTTACCGAAAAGCTTGGGGCGAGCGATAGTCAGCACTCCCTGCTGGGGCTGGTCGGGTGTTAATCGGGAGGCGAGCTTGAGCGAGATGACAGCCTTGTGCCTGGGACCATTGACAAGGAAGAACATGAGGAGAAAAAATAAGAACGGGTTAGCATGAGTTCGTTGGCCTGTTGTTTCTGGACGATGAGGTCTCACCAGAAAAGCCCGCACGCTCGCATTTTCATGGTGCAGCGAAGAGGAGGTTGGGAACTCATGCTATGGTGTCAGATGCGTGAGTGAAGAATTTGTTTCGACACTGTGCAGTTGGTTGCTGTTGTTTAAACGCTGGTATTCTCCTTCTCTGCTGTAGCGCAAATCAAAGAATGGCCAACCGGATGAAACGAAGCGAGGGCTTTGGACCTCCGACTCTGTTCTTGCTGGAATGTTTTGCTGGACTCTTGCGCTACAGGGTCTTTCACTATTACAACGACGCAACTTCATTCAGCGGTGACCGCCTTTGGCATGGGCTTGGGGTGGACAGGTTTGAGCTTTTGAGTTTGTATCCATCGATACAAAAATCCTGGTTGCAGATTCGAAGGCTGCAAAGTTGTTGAGCAACTCTGCAGGCGAATACCGAGGAGGGTGGTGGCGACGTGAATGTCGAACAAACCTTGCTTGTGCATCTTGGTGCTGAGACGGAAGATCTTGGTCGGCGTCTAGTCTTGCAGCTGTTTCCGCGCAGTGTCCGCAGCTGCTTCGGCTTAACAGTGGGAAGACTGTAAGCGCCAGAGGAACACGTAGCGGCAGACCCAAGCGAATTGATCCTCAACGCGTGGACGTGGCGCCACTCCGTTGTCTACTGTCGTTCGCACAAAGCTGCGGATGGATCGCTGGCTCAGGTAAAGACGACTCTGGGACGGGGTGCGGGGCGGATTTTTCTGCCGCTTGCAGGTGCTCAGTCGTGGAGGCTCCTCTACTATGTACGATGCTGGTCTCTGCTAAGATACTCGAGTGATGACACCCATGGATCATGAAGGGACGCGAGGGGACACCCCGTCTCTATTCGTCTACACCTGATATATAGACGGGGCAGCCTGTAACGGCTTTTCGGTGGTACAGTATGTCAAGTCCAGCGTGACCATCAAGGGAAAGCGATTGTGAGCCCGTAGTTGCTTGCCCCCACTCATTCGCGCGACTGCTCTCAGCCCAAATGGGTTAGAGCTCTCGCTCTGCAGATAGCATGGCTGCGTGATCTCCTAGTGAGCACGCCTGGCTCGAGTTCTGCGCTGATACTCGATCTTTCGTGTCAACCCGCGGTTGTCCACAGCTTGAGCCATCTGCGCCACTTGCCTCTTGACTTTGCACTGGACTGAAACAAGCTTCGCGGTGTGTGGCGAACACCTCGCTGTGTCTCTATCTACGCGCTGGGCACGGCGGTCTCCTCATTCTTCGAACTGCGCCAGAGAAGACAACGACCACCACAACACACAAGTAGAGCATCCATCTACCGTCAGCAACATGACTCGTTCATCTGGTCTTCGCTGTATAATGAAGATCCGCACATGCGGCCTTTTCTGGTGCGGGCTCTGCTGGTGTCGGTCTTTCTCAGCCGAGGCGAATCGAATCAACTGTACTGACCTTTTACTTATTCGCATCTGCTTCCTGTTTGTGTGGTGTTTGGAGCGCAGGTACAAGGCCGTCGTCTCGCTTGAATTCCCCTCAGACAACCCGCTGGACCCGAAGCAACAGGGATTCCTGGCTATCGCCCGGCCGAAAGTCCACGGCGGGTATCTCGAAATCCCCCTCAATCGCTGCGAGAACATGCCCACGTTCGTCTCCTTAACGGAAAAGGACCGACAGCACCACCAGTTCACCGTTTGCTACGGCTGCACGCGCCGCAGTGTGACGGTGCGCGCAGCCACCCCCGCGATCTACAAGGCGTGGTGGGCCGCACTGGAGACGGCCTATATGTCTCTCCGTTTGATGCAGATGTCACGCGCGCTCGCCACAAACTTTGACGTCTTGCCGGAGGCGGAGCCAGAGCACGAAAGCGACAGCGAGTTCCTCAAGCTCGCCGCGATAAACAACAACATGCCACTACTGAGCCCGGGGACTGCCGATGATCGCAAGAGCTGGCAGTCTTGCGAGAGCCCAGACGAGCTCGTCATCATTAAATCAGCAACAACAGAGGCCACGACCGAGACTGAGAGCGTCGACGATGAACAGCCTGGAGAGTACACGTCCAAAGCTAAGACAGTTGGCGCTCAGCCATCCGTGGAGGTCGCCGCTGGGAATGAAACTGAGCAGGACAAGAACGGCATCAAGATCGCTCCTGGTGAGTCCAGTGCATTGAGCAGCAGGTATGCCAGCCGGGACAGTGACTGTAGTCTCAGCAGTCTCAGCAGCAGCGAGGTCTTGGAGTTTCTCCACAGCGATGTGCGTGACCTCATGGAAAGTTTCTCCAGCGGAGACAGCTACAGTACCGGCAGCAGCCTCGACAGTAGCATTGTCGGCCTTCTCCCGAACGATGTTTACGATCTTCTAGAGGATCAGCAAGGTTCCAGACGCACCGATGGTGTCCACGGCAAACAAATCAACGACGCCGACTTCAGGCACCCGTCTCGACTTGGATGGGAAGTGCGTCTTCATGAGAGCCAACTCCGCAGCAGTCGTGACCGCAATACTGTGAGCACAGCACCGCTCACGGATCCAACCACAGTGTCAGTGGCTTGCGAGGAGGTGGCGCGTAGTGCTGAAGCCGAGGCAGCGTCAATTTCACGGTCGAATCGCAAGATATCCACACCACTCCAGCGCCTACTCCAGCGCCAGCAGCTCCGCGATTCGAGGACGGAGGAAGTCAACGCTGTAACCCGCAGAGGCCACTCGCCTTCAATGAGCGGTGGGCTTTCCACCACCTTGTACAGAAGCGGAGACAGAGCAAACTATGACAGCGATGCACATCAAGCACGGGATCACGGGATCTCCAGCATCCAAGATCGCGCAAGGGCAGATACACGCCCGAAGGAAGCGAGCCCACCCCAGAACCTCGTCACTGGGCGTATTGACGCAGCGCGCGTCCAGGAGATAGAACCATTTGCGTCGCGACGTTCGCCTGGGCCACGCCGCACCTCCAAGAAGACGCTCGTGATCGAGCGCATCACCAAGGCTTGGACGGATGTGGCGCGCTTTGCGTTCCGTCCGAACGCAGCTACAGACCACGCGGCTAATATGAAACGCCACCAGCAGCCGACCATCAGGCGCTACCATTCCTCGTCCGGACATGGCGACACCACGTCCTAAGTTGGCTGAAGAAGAGACCTGCAGTCACGCAAGCACGCTTTGAAGCACCTTTAGACGGCGGCCCAGCGACAACACGAACACCGCATTGCACCCAGTGCCAAGAAACAGCCTGGAGACACATTCCCTCAAGAGAGGAGACCAACACACAAGCACCAGCTTGTACGCTGCACATCACCAAGCACTTATAATTATTATCTCACGTTTATTAAATAAATGTGTTTCCCTCTTGGGAACTCCAAAAACCTTGACAGGTGCGGAAGAAATAGAGAAAATAGGATAAACACACACTCAGCGCTGAATAGCACACATTCAAGAGACAGGCAGGCTACAAGGGACAGGGTGCCACAAACGCATGACCATCGGCCCTAACCTTATTCAATGTGGTCCACATTTCCTGGTGCATCGGCTGTGTGGCTAACATAAGTTCGAGTGTGACTGACGGACATTCTCCGAAAGTTCATATGCCCCACAACCGCTACAACACGCATTGAGACCTGGCGGTGGCGGCGACGAGTACCTGCCGACCCTCCCCCCGCCTCAACTTTTTCAGGTGCACCGTGAGAACGCTCATGTGTGGGTGCTATTGGTGTCTCTAATTGCTAATATTCGTGGTGCTGGATGTGGTTCTGTTGGTGGTGCAGCCGGAGAACCGCTGCCGCCGATCTACAGGCGGTGGAGTCGAGTGTCTGCGGTCCGCCTCAACTTTTCCAGGTGCGCGGTGAGTGTGCGCATGTGTGGGTGCCGTTGGTGTCTACTAGTTGCTAATATTCGTGGTGCTGGATGTGGTTTTGTTGGTGGGGCAGTCTAGATCATGCTGGGACACGATACTACAGCGGTTAGGAGCCGAAGGAGAGATCTGGGCCCGGCAGGGCGGCGTCGCCCTAGAATGATCTATCCTGGAGATAAGATTTATTACTATTCGCCGGCATTTGTTGTGGGAGATACTCGAGCGCTACGAGAGGCGGTTGTGGTTCGCATCGATCCAGACGAGGATGCAGAATTTCCGATCTTAATTAATTCGGTGGAGATACTTCCTCTCCGCACTGTGCTGAAACCAATACTGAGTAGTGATGGCGGGGAGCTGAGTGAGAAGTGGCTACATCTGAAATACTATGAACTGGTCTAAGGAACGTATGAAATTCCATCGCGGGAACAAGAACTATCGGCAGGATTGCAGCGTGCAGTGGACGGTGCGTTTGCAGCAGTCAGAGCGGGTGGCAATGGTGCAGGCACAACCGACCGAGTGATCATTCCGGAGGTAGAGAGTGAGAACTCGGCAGAAGATAACCACGAAGACAATGGTGGTAACGTGAGAGATCGTGGCATGTCATACGACGCCGAGACCGGTGTTGCTGCGGAAGAGAAGCACGAAGCCAATGAGGATCAACGAGAACTGGTGGACTGTTTCACGGATTCTTTGACGCGTGCCCAGAACCTCGCTGCATTTGACAAGCTATGGACACCTACATTTCGAGAAAAGAAACACCACCGCGGGAAGGATAGACTCGGTATTCGCAAGACGTCGCGTAAGAGAGGGCCACCGGAAACAGCGAAAGCCTTCAAGGAAATCACAAGCTGTCTACCACGCAAACACCACGCAGTCTGCAGTTCTCCGCAAATTCATGAAGTTGCCGCAAGTGCGTCAGGCTTTACTAGCCGGACGTAACCAGGAACCTGAAAGTGATGGCACTGGCCCTGACGTAGTGCGCACGGTCCAGGGGAGTGATCAACCTGTTTATACAGAAGTTACTGATGTTACCTCCTCGCTGAGAGTGCTACGTGCGCCATTGCATGCCCCCAAAAGCCCTAATGAAGATCCAAAGAAAAATGTCATGTGGCCTGGTGATGTATTTGAGATACGGGGCCAACGGAACCCGAGCGGGATTAAGTTCTCAGACATTGGTGATCTTGGTAAGTGCTCCTGTCTTGGCGAATGCTATGCCTTTCAGTGTCTGAATTCACTGTCTGATACGTATTGCACGAGATCCAACTGTGCATTGGGCGGCCAATGTGGCAACTCTACTCGCCGGCTTGGCCATCTTAGCTTGTTCGAGACAGAACATAGTGAGCTCGGAGTTTTTACCACGCGGTCGATTGAATGTGGAGTGAATATTGCTGAGTATTGTGGAGAACTTGAAGCATACGAAGGTATCGACCAGAATAACAATGCCTACATTCCCCTGAAGCAGAACACTGGATATTCGCTTCTGTTAGTGACACGTGCGGCGCGCAGACTCGAAAACTTCGTCTACATTGAACCCGTCAAATACGGTAGCATTGGTCGCTTTGTGAATCACTCATGCGAGCCAAACTGCGAATTTCGCGACGTGCTCTACCGAAGTCAAGTGCGCATCGTTATCGTGACAACGTGTGACATTAAAGTCAACGAGGAGCTCACGGCCAAATACGCAGGTGACCTATGGTTTACGTGCAGGTGCAGGCGCTGTGATATTCAGAATTCGCAGCACCCGGCCAAATAAGGCTTTGCTATCGGTTTCGAAAAAATGCTGTATTGAATGAATATTGGAGCGCTACGTGCCGAATCTACTGCAACGACAAAGCCTGCGTGTTGTTTGTTGGTCGCCCGACGCTCTTGCTTCTTGCAATGCTGCGGTTTACCAGAACGCGCCTTCCAGTTTTGTTTAAGCGCCCCGATGTTTAAAGGCCCACGATGACATGGATACAGAATACGAACTTCAGCCAGTATCTGCACGAGCATTTTCGACGCTCCAGATTGACATCCCATCCTTGAAGTGGCTGACCAAGGTGCACCATTCTCGCGTAATGTGTGCCCATTTGAGCAGTAACTGCAAGATACTCTACCGTCCGTTTCTTGGCTGGGATATAAAATCGAGGTGCTGGTCTCGATTTTACAAGCGTGCATATTTCGTGATGGACATTTTCAGTATCCACGGCACTGGAAACGAACTCAATAAGACTGTCTTTTACTAGCTGTGTTGCCCGTCGCAGTAAGCTAGCAGTCGGAGCTGGCTCAGATCGGAAACTTCGTGCAGTCGCAGCTTCATTAGCACAACACTCTCTGAGCTGCCAGAGTAGTGCTCCCATTTTGAGACGCTTTCGCAGCGTATAATCCCGCTTGAGAATCCTGTTGAATTGTTCAACAGGATTGTTAGTGGTCGCGTACCCTGGAGGCGTGTGATAGCATTGTCACCGCCTAAATTTACTTTCCAACCAAGTTGCACTGAAATACTCCCTGAACGTATTCAGCTCCATTCGCGTTTTCCACAATTCGAGACAATGATCGCGTACGAGGGCGAACTCCAATTCCATTTCGGTGAATTGCATGTTGTAGACGTGGGCCAGCACTGCGTTTGCAAGATCGTTTGGAAGTGCCTTCGAACGTTCTTGGACTTTTACCATTAGATGGTAAAAGCACATTAGATATTCGATGTTGGCATCCGGAAATGCAGCCTCGAAGGCGTTTCGCTGACTGTTTTCTGCGTCGCCCATGACATATTGAAGCCTAAGTTGTTTCTGAGCTACCGCAGAGTAGACACGGCGCAGTGCCAGCAACGACTGCGCGTAGATAGCTTCCACCCTTTGTGAGATCACGAATACGGCGACTAGGTGAAAACTTCGGCAAATGTCCGAGATGCCAACTACGAGGACTGGGTAATCAACTTGATTGAGCTTGAATGTGGCATCTACATGCAAGACAAATGATTCAGGCGGACGGTCGAGGCGGCGCAATAAGCTCTTCGTAGTAATTCCCACGATAAATGGTTTCTGGTCCGACCCTTCACCCACTACGAGTTTTCCACCGGTATCTATGCTCCAAGTAAATGTGAACGGAACACCTTCGTCTTCACGCCCTGTAAATGCTTGAGTGCGTACGAGCGCCGTGATTGCATCATGGTCGTCGTGGTGATCCAACTTCGTGCGACGAAAGTGGTTAACAAAGTTTTGAACACGTCGTAAACTCGGAACCTCCAACAGCCCAAGCTTGAACCTCTGTCGCATCCCATTTCGGATACGAAGAGGGCGGAGACCTACTGCGGCGAGCTCGCGACAGTATGCCTTCTGTTGCAACGTCAGCTTTTTCTTCTTGGCTGGTGAACGCGTCAATGTGATGTGAGCCCCGAGCTCATATACAGATATGCGTCCGGACAGCTCGCAAGTGAGAATTCGGCCACGCGATGGACACTTCATCCCGGGAGACGCGCAGATTGTCGAATCACACTCGATTAACTGGTACTTGGTAGCGTGCATAGCGACGTCATTGCATATCAAACAGGGATGGGGTTGACTCTTGTCTATCTTGTACGTCTTGAGCTGGTCGAGGAACGCTATACCATCGGCTGGTGAGAGAGCGTAGGCGAGCTTAACCCAGTTGTCTTGGCATGATACTTGAGGCTTCATGTCTAGTCAGTGTCAAAGGAGTGGCCATCTACGCCCCCCCAATGTCCAAATTTTATTGGACGAAATTCTGCACTTTCCAATACTTGGAAAAAGTTGGTAGATTGCTTGGCATCATCCCGCGCGTTCATCGAGCCAAATCCGTTGACACAACCACTCTCAGCACCACAGCCACTAGCAACTAGTAGACTTTACAGGCACACACACACGCTTGCGCTCACGGTGTATCTAAAAAAGGTGAGGGGGCCGGGCTGTTTTCTCTTCAAAACCAGCCAGCGTTATGCGAAGATGCGCTCATCACAAAAACGTTTTCAGCACTAGAACCAGTAGCGACTGATCTTCACTTAAGGTACCCATAGATGCTCAGACACACACCACCCTGGCAAAAGTTGAGGAGAATTAATACATATTGGGTCTGGCGGCGCTAGCCCGATATTCAGCTCCCTGCTCATAAAATAATTCCAGCATTTCAACTGGCAACAATTGGACCATTGGTGATGTACCCACATATGACCATGATATTGGGACGACTGAAAAAGTTGAGCGGGCGCCGTAGTGCAGCTCTCCATCGTCGGCGTACAATAGCGCAGGCGCTCCCCGTTTGGCAGCATTCCAGGGCTTCAAGCTACCGCGCCTCGCTCGTATTGGGTAAAATATCCGAGGCCGCGCTCCCCTTATTGGTAGATACTGCTGCTTGGTGGCGCTTTTGTGTGCTGCACAATGATTACGTGTGCTGTACTCGATCTATGTGTGCTGGCCTGCATTTTCATGTGGGGGCTCATAATATGCTGTGTTGAAACATGTTTTCTGTGCCAGGTCACAAGTACTGATGCGTTGTCGAAGAAATAAGGGTACGTGAACTGGTCAGAGAAGAACCTTGCCATCGTTACCTAGTCAGTTTGCCCACAAATCGTCGCTTTACCAAGCACAGGTCCCATAAATAACACAACTGTCGCGCGATGCATCCAGCGAGGGCTTACTAAAAGGCAATTAGTCCGGGGAAATAGCACCCGCAGCAGACGGTTGACCAGCTTCGGCCTCCGCTTCATGTACTTGGCCAGCAGTGACCATCATCATTTTGTGGTTACCACCTCGACACTCAAGGATTTCCCAGTTCTCGAATAGCAGCAGTGGCAATGGCGCCTCGCAGATGGGCAAACGTTTGGGACCTGGAGTAATGGTGGGGCGCGTGACTGGAGGATTCTGTCACGACGTGGTGGCACGCTCGGGTTGATTGTGAGCTAGGTGCATTCGCCTCGGATTTCGAGTGGGGTCTGTCAGAAGGAGCCCACAATCACGCTGTCCTATGCTGACTGTAGAAAAGCGAACGGGTGGCCGAGTCGGGCGTAGCGAAGGCCGCACCATCCTTTCCCGCACTGAGGGGAATATGACTACATGTACATATTGTTGCTGTTTTGGCCACCTGGACCGTAGCTCTCCAACGAGCTGACTAAGCTTCAGTTATCATTGGTACAACTCTACGAGTGCACTACACTACGGAGCACCACCTTACCTAACTGTAACTTGCTCGTAGACTCACGTGGACTTGGAGTGACCCAGACTCAAAACTTGGCGGCGGCTTTTTCGTCGTACGAAGGAGGAGGCATTTCAGCTGGTGGTTGTAGCTGAAGATGTCGTGCCGATAGCAAACGTCCCACGACCAGCGGAGCCATAAGCTTGACGTCCGTGATGCCACTTGGGCGGGGAAGGGGAAAACATTTGCGAGTTGCACGCAACGCGAGCACACGAAGAGCCCAGGAGCGTTTTAATCCCTCGAGCTCATTCCTTAATCGTCCTCGTCACACGAACACCCCAACAACGATGCAGATCTTCGCCCCCCTCGTTGCCCTCGCTGGCCTCGCCGCCGGAGCTCTTGCCGATGGAGCTTGCAGCGGACCGAACGCACGCACGGACCCTCCGGCCGGCGCCATTGTCGTCGACGTCACGGGTGCCTACAAGAACAGCTTCAAGACCGTGTCCGAGGCCGCGGCGAGGCTGGACCCCAACACGACGTCGGAGCAGACGGTCTTCGTGCGCCCTGGCGTCTACAATGAGCAGTTGTACATCCCCCGACTGTCGGGCCCGCTCCTGCTGCAGGGCTTCACGTGCGACGCCAAGTCTTACGCCAGCAACGAGGCGACCATCACCTGGGCCAAGGCGCAGAAGGACATCCCGGCCACTGTCACGGGTGAGTCCCGTAACGACATGACCAGCACGGTGCGCTTCTATTCGGACAACGTGAAGGTGTACAACCTCAACATTGCCAACACGGCCGGAAACGTCGGCCAGGCGCTTGCTGTCAACGTCAACGGCACGGACTACGGCTTTTACGGCTGCAACCTCACGGGCTACCAGGACACCGTGCTCGCCGACAAGGGCCGCGAGATCTACGCCCACACGTACATCAACGGCGCCACCGACTTCGTCTTTGGGCGCTACGCGCAGGCCTGGTTCGAGTCCTGCGACATCGAGACCATCGGCACGGGTTTCATCACTGCCAGCGGCCGTGAGTCCGAGTCCAGCACGGCCACGTATGTCTTCAACCGAGCCCGTGTGTTCGGTAAGAGCGGCGTCAACTCGACCGTGCTGGGCCGCCCGTGGCGTCCGTTCGCCAAGGTCATCTGGCAGAACAGCGAGCTTGGCGATGTGGTCAAGCCGGAGGGCTGGGCGAGGTGGGACGCCACCTCCAGCACTGATAAGATTGTCTTCAAGGAGTTCAACAACTCTGGCCCCGGCGCCGTCACGGCCAACCGTGTCGCCTTCAGCGGACAGCTGGACAAGCCTGTGGCCATCACGGAGGTCCTCGGCGAGGGCTACGAGACCGAGTGGTGGGTCGACGCCACCTACCTGTAAATGCGTCCGCATTTTGCTGGTTTTGCATAGAACTCTGGGCGTTAAAACGCTCAGAAAGCACCGATAAAGATTGAATGTTAGTCTGTACCGAACGCAATAAACGGATGCATTTTTGCCATGAAAGTTGTCGAGTATTTTCTCTTCCATAGGGTATTGTTGAGTGCCTGCTCGATTCTTCGTCGCATCATACAGACTCGGTGAATGAATTGCTTACGTGTGTATCCTCACTTCAGACTGGTATGATTGCCTCGAGACGCAGTGGAATCGCAAACAAGAGTAGGGTGGCGTTGTATGCGTTTCAGTTGTGAAAATGCAATTTGCAGACACACCTTTCAAACATGAAGAAGTTAGAACTCGGACGTGCGCTCACTTAAGAGCGATAGCGTCAGACTTGCTATGCAACTCGAGATACGTGCGACCACCGAAAACCAGTTAGCCCTGTCTATGTTGAACGTTTTTCTGCTGACTCATGCACGCGACTCATGATGATGGAGAGGCTGGTCTGTTCGACTCAAGTCGTTTTCATCTACAGGTACAGATCAACACCCCTCGAGGCAGTCTCACCGGTAAAACGCCATGCGGTATGCCGATAACACGTATCGCCATTTCGAACTACAGAGCCCGAAAGCGATCCGATTGACAACGTATCGAAGCTTGGGGTCTCCAGTGGAGACTCTCCACTACAACTATCGTCTGACTTGTAGCCAATTCGTTGATGCCTGGTCTGACCGTCCGAGACATCAGTGTTTGCCATACAACAAGCCTACGGAGATCTCTCACCGCGTTCTAGCATGAATGGCAACATGGACGTTACGAAGCCCCCGAGCCCCACGCCATCTAAGAGAACGCACAAGCGCTTGAAGTTCGTGGCAAATCCGCACAACCAACTATGAGCCGTAGGTCCCTCAGTTTTGGTGTGGCGGTTTAGCGGTCCTCGCCAGTGCCATTGAAAAGCTGCGTAGTTCAGCTAGTTCGAGTGCGTGTGGCGACCCTCTAGATAGGCGAGCGTGTGCTGCGACTATTAGTCAGTGTTTGAAGCGTCAGAACAGAGCTATTAGCTGGGAAGCAAATGGCTTGTCCACAAATGCACTTCCCACAAAGAGCCATCTGCATCTTGCACGAGTGAACAATGGTCAAAAGGTACCGGCCTTTTGACTGACCGTGTTCCGCTGCATGGATGTCCCATCTCGCGCGGGCCTATTGGTGGCACATTACGCTGGCGTGCCTGCGACGCGCGCATTGCCCTATAATACTGACCTCGCTCCCGCCATCGCGGACATCGCCATCCATCATTGCCGAGTTGTTCCTGCCAGAGGACAGGCAGGTCCCTCATTTTTACCATATCAGTAGTTTTTAGTTGCTTCTAAACGGTTAGGTTTGACAAACACTTGATTTTTATATATTTTTAAAGTTTAAAAAAGTAATGCTCGTACTTTATCGAAATATTAAGGTAATAAGTGAGGACGGATGTCATGGGCTTCATACACACCGCCATGCTACGCACGGTCCCAAGAACCCCTGGCGGCTCGCTGCACTCGCTGGTGACAGAACCCTAAGCCCGCTGCGGCTCGCGAGCTTCGCCTCCGCTTGGTAGAACAGCATTGTTTGGTCCTGGGTTGAACACCGCGTGCTCCACACACAGATGTGTTAAACCGCAGGCATTATGATTTCACCCCCTCCTTCAAAAACATGGGCAGCAGGTTTTCCGTATTTTTTAACATGGTACCCGGTATTATAACGCGTGCGGCGCATAAAAGGGGATGAATTTAGGGGTTCCCTTCAACCAATGGAGTGTCGATTGGACACCTCGTCACTCTTACCGAAGATGCTCGCTGCCTGACCAGCTCACTCAATCTTCTACCTCGCCGAACAGAAAGCGAAAAGGACTTAACTGCATCGTTGACATGCTGGCTCGGTAGGCTCTTGCCGCTGCGAACGATCCTGCGTGCGGACGCGCCCGGCATCTAACGTTCGTCTCTCGTTCAGTCGCGTCGCACAGGCAGCTCTCCGCCAGGGCCCGGCGGCCTCGCAGCTCGCGCGCCGCAGCGGGCTCAACCAGGCCGCCGGTCAGCAGCAGCGCTCGTACGTGGTGGACCCCAAGCGCGGCGGCAGCGACTTCACGCTCACGCGCAACAAGTACCAGTCCGTCCTTAAGCAGGAGTTCCCGCTCGAGCTGGGCGGCTCGCTGCCCGAGGTGGCCATCGAGTGGGAGCAGTGGGGCGACTGCTCGCTGCCCGGCGACCGCACCATCCTGGTGCTGCCGTCCTTCTCGCACTCGAGCCACGCCGCCTCCAACCGCGACGACCCGCGCCCCGGCTGGTGGGAGAACATGATCGGCCCCGGCAAGGCCATCAATACGTCCTACTTCCGCGTCATCTGCCCGTCCGTGCTGGGCAGCCCGTTTGGCGCCACGTCGCCGCTGACGACCAACCCGCTCACGGGCGACAAGTACAAGGCCTCGTTCCCGCAGATCACGCCCGCCGACATGGCCCGCTGCCACGCCAAGATCCTGGACGACCTGGGCATCGACAGCGTCCACACCGTCATCGGAGCCAGTATGGGTGGCATCCAGGCGCTCGAGTTCGCGGCCCAGTTCCCGGACCGCCTGGACCGCCTTGTTGGCCTGGCCTGCACGCACCAGACCACCCCCGGCACGGTCGCCTTTCGCCGTGTGCAGCGCCGTGCGATCCTCGCCGACCCAGAGTACAAGGACGGCAACTACACGCCCAGCGTGCCTCTGGAGGGCATGAAGGTGGCGCGTGAGCTGGGCATGACGTGCTACCGCTCGCGCGAGGAGTTCGACGCCCGCTTCGACTGGAACCCCACGGGCCCCATGCACTTCAAGACGGCAACGTTCGAGGTCGAGAGCTACATGGAGTACCAGGCCAACAAATTCGCCCGTCTGTTCGACCCCAACTGCTACCTGCTCCTGTCCAAGGCCATGGACCTCACCAACCTGGGCCGCAACTCGCTGAACCTCGCCGAGGGCACGAGCCGCATCTCGTGCGACTCGCTGGTCATCGGCATCAAGCAGGACCTGCTGATCCCGATCCAGGAGCAGCGCAGCCTGGTGAACATCCTGCAGTCGTACGGCCACAACGCGCAGCTGGTGGAGGTGGACTCCAAGTTCGGCCACGACTCCATGTTCAACGGGCAGATGCAGCTCGACGTGTTCTCGCCGCTGGTACGCGAGTACGTCGAGGAGCAGCTCGCCAGCATCCTGCCGCACGAGCAGCACCGCTACAGCAGCCTCTAATTTGTTATTGTCCACGTCGCCGTATTCGAGCTGCTGTCTGAGCAAGCAGCCTTCTTGCCTATAAGTGGGCTCGCCAGCATCGGCATCTGGCAAGTGCATCGCATGTGAACGTGCCGTCAGCTACATCGCTAAATGAATTATCTATGTACTTAGTATGCGTTTGCATTTCCACGAGGGTTACCATAGCCACAATAATGCATGACCCCTTCATTGACTAGGAGGGAAAAAAGGGGAAACACGGAAGCTAGCGGATCGGAAGCAAACATTATTCAGCGAACACCAATGCGCTGTGGGTCTACAATATCTGCCGTTTTTTTACCTCGTCAGCGTGCAGCCTTTCGTGTGATGGTCGCTTCCGCAGGTCAAATGCCTAGGAGATATATTGTGCCAAATATTTTGGCGGGCAGGCAGTTAATTATGGCGTCCCTAAATAGGTGATCTACCCTGATTTAGATCTGTTTATGCCTAAGATTGTGATGTCTTCCCCTACACTTTGACCAGCATTTGCAAGCTCATAGGTGGAGATAGGCCGGAGTAGAGCCCAAATGGCGGGTAGCAAACCGCCAATCGCCCATGTGTTGCTCTAATTCGGGCGGGATTAGCTTATTCGGCTCTAAGGTAGCCTCGCCATCGCCTAGCTAATGTCATGTTAGGTCGTGCCTAATAATTAGTATGAGAAATAGCTAGCTGAAGGAAGTTTAAGATAAGAATTGAATATAATTAAGCCAGAATATCAATATTGAATGACACAAATGCTGGTCGATGGTGTAGGGGAAGAACCCACAATCATAGGGTGAAATAACAGGGGAGATCACTATTTGTGGATCGAATTACACCATAATTAACTGCCAAAATAGGCGAAAGGCACAATAATTACACCACTATATACAGGTACGAAGTGGACACAAAGATGTGACGCGCTAGGTTTTTCTATTGTATGGGGACAGGAGCGGAGACAAAAGCGTGACATTTGAAGTCATACCTGATATGTAACCAATCCCAGCACGCGAACTAAATTTTAGCTCATTAATATGAACTTTGATACCTACAAATCGTCACCGTGGGGCTCAACCGGTATGCACCCAATTTTTATTGAAGTGACGAGGGTTCAATATCCAGGTTTTTGGGCAAGTTTGAGCAAAACCATGACGACTATGAGTTTGAGCATATTTCTCAGATCTCTCCTGCACGATCTTATATTTTTTGTGATAAAAAAAAATTACGCATAGTTTTACTCGTGCAGGTGGAGATGCCCTTAGCACTCAGTACTTATAGTATAACACATTTTGTTCAATTTCAATGTACAGTATTGCTACAGACACTTGAGTTAATTAAAGCAAAATCTAATGCCCATGTTTTTAAACATATTTTTGGACGGATGGCACAGACTTTAAAATACCGCCATGCCACGCGCTCGGCGCGGTCTCAAGAAACCCTGGCGGCTCGCTGCTCTCGCTGGTGACAGAACCCTAAGCTCGCTGCGGCTCACAAGCTTCACCCCACTTGGTAGAAGGAGACTGCTAGGTCCTGGGTTTACATTTATTTCTGTTAACACCGCGTGCTCAGCACATGGATGGTAAACCGCAGGCATTGGACAGGCTTGGACCCCCAGAATCTTGTCCCCCTCCTTCAAAAACATGGGCGCAAATTTTAATGGTACTGCGCAACCGGAAATCATGACTTAAAAGTTAGGCGTCATTGCGTTTGACGCTGCCTTAAATGAGCTCGTCGGCGGACGGCCTCAGCGCCACAGCAGCCGGTTGATGCAATTCCGGAAGTCGCGCCTTCAACGTGTGTGTGGTCCACATCGGCCTCTGGTTATTTTGTGCACGTCGGCGTCACTTCGGCACTTCAGCAAGCGCGAAGGAATCATCTACCAAGCCGCACCGAGCCACTCTCCGTCTCAAGATGCTGGCCGCGTTGTGGAAGCCGTGGACGCTGCTGCGCCTGGACTGGCTGCTGACGCCCGACGCGCTGCTGCAGCTGCTGATCCTGCGGCCGCTGGAGCTGTACGAGGCCGTGGCCATCCTGCCCGTGAGCTTCCTGCGGCGCCACGTGCCCGTGCTGGGCGGCGCGCTGGTCGTGCTCATGGCGCTGCACGGCATCCTGCTGCGGCTGTTCCTGGAGCTGCTGCGCGCCATCTTCGCGCGCGTGACGTACTCGCGCGACCCGGTGCTGACGTTCCGCAGCTTCTGGCGCGCCATGCAGGACCACTACGCGCTCCTGGAGCCGCGGCGCGTGGACTGGCAGCTCGTGCGCCAGCTCTTCGGAGACGCCATCCAGCCGGCCACGAGCGACGACGACCTGTGGATCGCGCTGCAGGAGAGCGTCTCGCTGTGCGACGACCCGTCGCTCGCGGTCTCGCGCGTGGCCGGAGCCGCGGCGTCAGGGCCCAGGACGCTGACGACGCGTGGCCACAAGCTGCCCGCGGCTGCGGCGCTCAGGTTCCAGCAGCAGACGCTGGCTGCTATGGAGAGAGAGCACCTGACGCAGGGCGGCCGCAGGATCGCCAACGACCGCTTCGTCTGCGGCATTCTGAACGCCGAGACGTGTCCTGGCTGGAGGATCGGCTACGTGTGTCTGACTGCCATGCAGGGCTTCGTGGAGTTCCCGCTGCCGCGCGTGGACGCTCTCATGCCGTCCTGGACGAGAGGAGCGGCGGCCGCCAAAGCGGCAGGAGCAGGTGCAGGACAGACGCTGCTGGAAGTGGACGGCAAGGATGGAGAGGGCAGAGGAAGCGGTTTGACAGGCAGTTCCGTGGCTGTGCCCGAGATCTACGACCTGGAGTCCATGCGCTGGTCGCTAGAAGCGATGCTGCTGGGTCTAGGAGAGGTGGATGGACTGATTTTAGACCTGCGCTTCAACCAAGGTGGAGGCTCACACGTCGCGGCCTTGACGGTCGCGTCGTTCTTTGCGAGCGAGAACAAGTCGGCGCTAGCTTTCTCGACGGACGAGAAACTACCAGGTGCTACGCCGAGGTTCTCCAAGAGAAAGAAGTACTACATCCCGTACACATCGCGTTGCACGCGTTATCGTGGTCCGCTGGCCGTGCTGCAGAGCCAATACACTCGCGGGTAAGGATCTCAGAACTGGTTGCGCGACTGACTGGACGATTGGGATCTAACAGCGTTGTTGATTTTCTCTGTCTCTATGGCAATAGCACGGCGGAACTGCTGTGTCTGTCGTTGATGAAGCGTCCGCTTACGTCCCGGATTGGTGCTGCCACGGCAGGCAGTCTATCTCCTACTCGGCAACTGCGTTTGCCAAACTACTGGACCGTTGAAATCCCGCACCAGCGCATCTTCAGTGCGGACAATGAGCTCTTTGAGGGTGTGGGCGTTCCACCCACCGAGGTCGTGCCCGACATGGAGGCTCAAATGAACTCGCCGAAGATGCAGAGGACGGCAGCCGCCGCGTCGAGTGCCGCCTTCGACCCTTGTGTGCGGAAGGCGATCGACCACATTATGGATGTCGAGGCAGCGTTAGACAAGTGAAGTGACACTGTAGCCTGCTGCGGCTCCTGATTTTCCTATATATGCGTCGTGGTGATATTTAGCTCATATTTTCAACAGCATGGGCGCTTTTTGTTGCTCTGCATGTCTTCTTTCCACTGTTGCAGCGCCATGGCATCGTCAATTCACTCTCGAAGTTTTACACGGTTTAAGCACGCTACCTGCTCAGTACGACGAGCTTTGTTGTTGCATCCCGTCGGTGTTGGCCGCTCCTGAAGCAGTACCAGGAGAGTACAGATAATGGTACATCTGGTCGTGCAACCGAACATGATTCCGTGACACAATCGACGTCCCATCCAGACGAACTGCCAACACAACAAGGAGGACGTGAATCAACAAGCACATTATCAAGCAGGTGAGCAAGCTCAGGATGAGCTGGCAGCGCACCTTCGAGATCGATATCGTAGCTGAACTTCTTGTTGGCAACAAAGTGGAGATTTCCGCTGACGCTTTGAGATGCGTTGACCGCGACGGGGGTGCGGAGTAGTAGGCGGCACTGGTACCAATGTGTCCCCGCGTCGTGGGGCGCCGTGCTGAGCACGACACGTGCATCGGAGCCCAAGAAGTCGACAGTGAACCAGCAGCCAAGGCCGTGCATGATCGCGGTGCGCTCCACCACAAAGTGGAACGGAAAGTCGAACGTGTCCAGCTGCTCCTTGCTTACATCTGCAAAGTCCAAAACATGCTCGGCGGGGCGTGAGCTCAGCAGGATCTCCGGCGGGAAGTAACCGACCACGGGCTGGGAGAAGTGATCCTCCATCGCTCGCGCGCGCAGACTCGTCAGGTTCACGCCGTAGAAGTCCTGCTGCTGCCAGAACGCGACCTTGGCCATCTGCTCTCGGTAGATGCTGTCGTCCGAGAAGGGCGAGACGAACATGGTGCCCGTGGACGGGAACATCTTGAAGCTCGGGACTTGTCGCCGCCACTTGTTGCCGGCCGTCACGAACGTCTCGAGCATGCGCTCGTGCACGAGGAAGAAGCCCATGGGCTCGGACACCACCACGTCCACCTGCTCGGGCAGCTGCACCTCCTCCATCTTGCCCTTGATGACCGTGATGCGGTCGCTCAGGCCGTTGGCAGCCACCAGCTCCCGCGCGCAGTCGGCCATGCTGCTCAGCTCCACGGCGTACACTTTGCGAGCGCCGGCCTTGACGGCGAAGAAGGCCAGGATGCCCGAGCCAGTGCCCACGTCCAGCACCACCTTGTCCCGGAAGTCCGTCGGGTTGAAGAGCATCGCGCGCTCGTACGTGCCCGTGCGCACGTGGTCCTGTAGCATGTTCTGCTGGTGCAGCAGCATGCCGTAGTACTGCGAGAACGGGTTGTCCTCCTCATCCTTCTCGTCGCCCTCGTCGACGGGCTTGGCCGCGTCGCCTGCCTCGTCGGTCCGCTGCTCTGGCAACTTGCTGCCGGGCTTCCGCCACGGCTCCTGCTGCTCGGCCATTCCTGCTCGGCTCGTATCGGATCTCAATCAGGGTTTGGTAGTAGTCCACAAACGAGTTGTGATAGTAGCGATACTATCACTACTACTACTACAGTAGAACTACTATTAATATCATAGTCCAAGCCACTAGTAGTGCTACACGTAGTTCTGAAATTTCGTGCTACTACTACTACTACTACTAGTACTTGAGTGATGGCGCTAATAGTATCACTAATAATAGTACTACTAGCAGACTACTACTCAGAATAAAATCGGTGCCGCCGATTGCTTTCGACGATTGCGGCGCAGTATCAGCTGCCAATATGCCCGCTCGCTGTCTGCCCTCGTCCACAGTGGACTCATCACAAATGAACCTGTCGAGAACACGCGTTCTTGAAACGCCGTTGAGCAACCCAGACTCGCACAAGTTTGGCAATGGAAAGATTTTTGCCCTCCCCGTCATCAAACCAACGGCGTACGTCGATATTCTCGAATAGCTGCTCCACATTCCGTACGTGAATGTTCCGCATCTGCAGTGCTCTCCTCGGCCGGTTGTTCTTCTTCTTCTCCGTATGATACACTAACTCCGTTTCTGTCTCAGAACAACCGTTGCACTCGCAAGGAGAAGTCTCCGCCACGCCTCCCAACTGCAGTTAGTCTTGGCGCACTTAATCATCCGTTTTCTGGAGTAGAGAGAACTTCGAAAGTGAGCGAGAATCGGACGAGGGAGAGATTAAGAGAGCCATCCATTTATTCACCCCTTAAAGGCAGTTAAAGTTCCCCAAACTAATAGTGCTACCGTAGTCAGAGTTTGATAGTAACTCTGTCTGAATGTGATACTCTGGTAATATGTAATAAGAAACTAATAACAGCCTAATAGTTAATATATTAGCTTGGAGCAATGCTCAATCAAATAGAGCTATATTATTAGGGGATCCATAAGGGCACACCACAAAAAGTTAAAAGCACACTATTTACGAGTAATGTGTTCCACATCAGTCGAAACACAGCTAGTCATCAAAGAAGCATTAGGCACCGCCAACGCCACGAAGTACGCGAGCAGCGCAAGCACCAAGTGCCGATCCGCAGCAGTATCCCGGCCGCATGGGCGACGTGAAGCCGAAGTAGCGCGATGTGGGAGGACCCCAAAGTCATCGGCTCGGCCTTTTATCTCATGAAGCACGTGCATGGCCGCATTTCCAGGACCCTTCGCTGCCAACCATGAAGCCTCATGTTCAGCTCGGGGTTGGGTGCGCTGGTCAAGATGCACGAGCCGGACGACAAGAAGGTTGGACTTGCGGACTTTGGCCATCCGGAGAAGTACTACTACTGCGTGATGTACCGCTGGTGCAAGGTGGAGAAGGTCTTCGTTGGAGCGGGAGTCAAGGGGAGTCCGAGGATGGCCCAGTTGCAGCACGGCTGGAACAGAACGTGACAACATGGACGCGCCGGCGGATACTACCCGGGGCCCAAGCTCGAGCACATTCTGCCGTTCCCGATCCGCCCGCACGTGCTGCAGAACTACAAGAAGCTGCTCAAGTACTGCACGAGCCGAATGTACCCGTTGGAGTACGTGCACATTGCACAGACTGCCAACGATCGCGTGGACGGTCGTGTGTTGAACGTCGTGCCGACTATCATTGAGGATCCCAAGGTCGAAGCCAAGGAACCTCACGGCAAGCGGTTCGACGTCTGTCTATGAGTATGAGCAAGCACCTGCTCGTCACCTTGTGAGTGCGTCATCGCGTTCGGCGTCGGCCTGGCGATAATGGCCCATCATATTGGCTGTCGTCGATACAAGCAACGGGTGGGTAGCTAAAACTCAAATTGATTCATGCTCACGCTCTGTTATTCGTTTTAATTGTGCAGTATGCAAATGCAGGTCATTGGTCCAGTGACTGGCATGACTGTTACCTCGATCGCGGAGGGAGCTCACTGCTTCGAGGCCGACCTCTGGCATCAGCTTCGCGAGATGTCGCTGGTAGACACAGTCACCAAAGAAAAACGAAGCGAATTGCATCGGCGCACGAGGTGGTGGAGGCTTCGTCGGCTAATAAACGACGCTGTAGCAAGTGCCGTCAACCAGGACACGACTAACGGTGTGCCCGAAGTGGCGGTACTCGTTGACGGCGAAACTAGCGAAGCGATCCAGTTGGGGAACTTTATTCCTGTCAATGTAATCAAAGGCTTCGTGCAGAAGACGGATGAAGCATTCATCTACAAGATCTTGTAGCCATGTATATTGCGACTCGGTCGAGGGTTCAAGGAGCTCCGTCCGCAGACTACTCCATTTCTCAGAAAATGAGTCCTTGGTCGCTGAAAAGTTACTTGCAGTACGCCACCCTTTCATCAGGGCAGTATACGCCTCACTTGACAGACCTGGTTTCTCACAGTTTGTCGCAGCTTCTCCAGCGCAGAAATCAATGCCGGCTCATCGTCTACAACTACCACCGTTGGAGTTCGCACAGCACTCTGCTTAGCTTCTGAAGAGCCCAAGTGTAGTTGGGCTCTTGTTCGTCACTCATGAAACAGCAACCTGCCGTGAAATGGTTGCAAGTTCCTGTGACGCCAACAACATGAAGCAAAGGCATCTTGTGCTTGTTGGTACTGTACGTGCAGTCCATTAGGAGCACGTCAGGGTAGCGGCATATCAACTGGCGGCTCGGTTTAGGCGAAAAGAACAGCGATACGACACGATTCGAATCATCTCGCAAGCTGTCCGATATCACAGGTTCATGTTTTAGCTTGTTATGCAGAGCCTCAATAGGAGTTAACCCATTTAGCGACTGCTTCCGGTACTTTGCGATGACGTTGTCGACTTGTATACGACCCAATCGTATCTGTTGCGCAACTCGGCCCATATAGTTGTCGGCTCCGTACCAGAGGTACACTGCTGAACAATATGCGAAGCAACGTTGTGCTTCTGAATAAAAGAACGCCGAGCGGCCGGTAAGGATGAAATCAAAACAGATGACCCGAATGCGATTCGTAGCAGGTTGCGACGGACCACAAATCACCACCGACATTCGCTAGCTTTATACTGTAGTGACAGTCTGTCTTCTTCGTCCGTAGAGCTCTTCTACCCTCGTGTGGTGTCCACCCTTCAGCTTTGTGATTTCGCTTGGCTCCACCCTGTGAGCAAATTAGTGTAACTGTGTAAGGTGTCGAGCGGTCTACAACTATCGCAAAACCGCTCTGCACTGCGTATTCCTTGAGCTGCTGTTTTGCCTCCTCTAACGATGCTGCCACTACCTCCGGCAGGGGCGTGCTGGGACACCAGTCTGCCGGAGAAAGGTTGTCCATCCTGCGCGTGGCGAAGCCAGAGTGGTCTAGTGCTAGCCTTGCTTCAACGCACGCCAAAAATAGCAAGAGTAGGTAATTACGAGGACAACCTCGTAAATAGTGTGCCCTTGACTTTTTGTGGAGTGCCCTTAGGGATCCCCTATTATTATTAGCTCACTTTTGGATCAGATATTAGCATCTTATTACTTATTGATTAGTTTAGATAGCAACTGCCGAATCTGCACTCTTGAACAAACCGTGCTACGGGCATTGCAGCCTTTGTGTCAATGAAGAAGGCGGCGCTTTTTGTTACCAATCGTCTTACTGAAAGCGGTTCGTCGCACTGGACCGCTCGGGTATCTGCAGACCGTGCTCTCCGTAGTAGGTAGTAGTGTAGGACACTACTAGTGGCTTTCCACACCAGTTTTGTTCTCATTCTGCAAATTTCTAGTTGCTCAAGATCTCTCTTCGCCTACTTGCCTGCTCGTCGACGGCACAATGAAGTGTGCCTGCCCAGACTGTTCCCTCCCCGAGCTAGACTTGTCGCTGCTGTCGTTGTGGTTGGCCTTTGACGAGGACGCGTTGGGCGCCTAGTCCTTCATGTCGTCCACACTGCTGCAGTTGTTGCTGATGATGTGTGACGCACAGCCTGTATCGGATGTGTTCGGCAAGGAGCTGTCCACTGAGTCCCATGCAAACACCAGCAGCGCCGCGCGTCAACAAGCCATCACGAACATGGCCGCGCCGCCGCATTGTCAGCAGGAGCTATGGTGGTGCCACGACGCTCCACTTGGCCTGGATGTGGGCGAAGGTGCACGGGCACAACTCTGTGGTTCTCTGGGCTCAGTAATAGAGCCATAATAGGTGATTACTATAGTACTAATGCTATATTATGATTGGGAGATGTACTTGATCTTACTATTAGTTATCATATTGATGGTAACGACAGGAATATAATATAGTAATATTGCCAAAATTCACGCTACTATCAATCTCTGACCGTAGTAGCAGTACTAGCGCCGTATTCGCCTAGTAGTAGTAGCACTAGTCCAAAATTCTGACTGTTACCATGCCCTGATCCCAATGGTAGATGTTATTTTTCGGCATGTACTGTACCTATCCGAAAATAAGATACCCTTCAACTTTTACATACTGTAAATGAAAAGATAGTTTCGGTGTCGGGGTTTTCACATGGGGCCGATTCGGACCCATAGCAAAATGAAGCAGAAAGGGGGCCGAGCGCCGTGGGCTACAACCTGTGGCTCATCAAGGCTTATGGACTCGCACAGCAACAGAGACACACACGTTCGTGAGCTGACGTTGTGAACAAATTGATGTAAGGCAAGGATTGCCTCGGCTTGACGACTGGTCAATGACGAACACAATCAGCCGCAGGAGGAGATTTCGATGCAACGTTGCGGTGTTTCATTGTTGGGGCACCAGTAGGAACGTGGTTACGACCGTTATCAGGTTTCCACGACACAGGGCTTCACCACTTCATACACGGCTGCGCGGAAGGTCCTGGCAGCGGATAGCACGAGCGTAGCGACACCAAAGTACCATGGTACGCGGTAGGCGTTCCAATGGCGTATCGCACGCCAACATATTCGGTTCGGGTAGCGTATTTCAGTTTGCTGTTCGGATAGCTAACTTGTACCATTGTGTTGAAGTCGCCCATGCTGTTTGGTTGCCATGCTGACTCCTGTCACGTACTGAAATAAACAGATCCAATCCATTTTCTGTCAGCGAGCGGGCAACCAGCTGCCACGCGCGCCATGACGCCAATCGTCTGCGCGGAGCTTCCTGTGGGCTGGGCAGGGCCTTGATCTGCACGTGCTTCATGTTGCCTGCTTCATACCTGAAGACACTTTCCATTTCTTCCGCAAGGCCTCACACGCTCAGCGGAGATTTACCCCGCCACTCGCTCGCTGACTTTGTAGTACATTCACCATGAAGCTCTTCCTGCCCACCCTCGTCGCCTCCGTGGTGCTCCTGCTGTCCGGTGGTGCCGACGCTCTTAACGTCAAGATGCCCGGCGTCAACTACAACTCGCGCAAGGGTCCGGACTGGGCCCCGGACAGCTCCAAGTGCAAGAGCGCGTCCGAGGTGCAGAAGGACATGTACGCGCTCAAGGGCATCACCGACAAGGTCCGCATCTATTCTCTGGTGGACTGCAACCAGGCTGAAGTCGTACTGCCAGCCGCTAAGAACGCCGGACTGAAGGTACACCTCGGTATCTGGACCACGGCCAGCCACGACTACCTCCTGCAGGAGAAGGCCAAGCTCGCCGGTCTCATCGACAAGGGACTTTACGACGACAACGTCATCGGTCTGCATGTCGGAAGTGAGACCATCTACCGCGAGGAGATCAACGCTGACACGGCCATCAGCTACATGAAGGAGATCCGTGACTACATTCGTGGCCGCGGCAAGAACACGCCCGTCACGATCGCCGACGTGATTGACATCTACAACGCCAACCAGCAGCTCATTGACGCGGTGGACTACGTGTCCGTGAACCAGTTCTCCTTCTGGGAGCGCGCCGATGTGAACG
>JAGDFM010000180.1:57435-76956 GCA_019155715.1 Phytophthora pseudosyringae | reverse complement strand
CGCCCCCCCCCCCCCCCCCCCCCCCCCCCCCCCCCCCCCCCCGTTGTTTGGCGGATCACAAACTGAGTCTTGGGCGTCACAGCATAAAAGAGATCGTGGTTTGGTAAAACGTGCTCGTGGTTGAAGTCGACACTACCATTTCTCGAATGAATTGCACGCAAGTTGCTACATATAAAACAATACTGTGCTGTGGTCGTCAAACTGCATTGTCGGTCAATGCGCCGACTGCGCCCGCAGAGTCCTCTCCATGCTCTGAACAGCTCGTCCGGGCCTGCAACAGTTGAGCACAAACTCAGTGAGCTCTTGCACGAGCTCGCTTTGTACGCACGGTGCGATGTTTGGGGTGACGGTTTGCCACGTGTGGACGACGGAGGCTGTCTCGTTGGCGCTGCGCTCCTGTGTTGATGCGAAGGGCTCAATCACTAGTGCCCCCTTCTCGTCGTACACAACGTCACTCAAAGTCTCCGTCTTGAATTTCTCTGGGCTGAGGAGTGCGCGCCAGGCAATCACGACGCGACCGGCGGCTACGTAGCGTCGAACGATCTGCTTGACCTTGACGTCCAGCAGAACTTGGCCGAAACGATGCTCCTCGCCGGAGATTTCAACAACTGTGTCATCACTCACGAGACCTGAAGGCTACAGATGTGCAACCAACAAAAGATAGAGGCGTCAATATGGCACATGCACAACTCGAGCAAGGAAGGCGGCGCTTGCATCCGCGTACCTCATGGGCGTCCGTGTGGTAGTAGAATCTCGTCGTCGGCCGCCGGGATGAATACGCGACGAACTGCCAGGCCGCGTCGCCGACTGAGTCGACATCGTACGGCAGGACTTTATCTGCGAAAGCTCTGCAATGAGCCTCCCCAGTCGTGGAGAATTGAGCTGCGTCGACGTCCCCCCCACGGTTCGCGTCGCTGCTGTACATTTGAAGCACTTGGCGGTGCACCATATCGATACTCTGCGCCATCTCTTGGAAGATGTTGTCGTCGCGAGGGTCTACCGGCACAGCGTATATTCGTCGGAACGGCCAAGGCCCAGGCTCAGGCTCAAGCTCAGGCTCAGGCCTTGGATCGGCCAAGTGCGGGCAAACCTCGACATTCTCCTCCCCAGTCTGCAGCAACTGCTGCACATTCCGGTGCGTCACCTCGGCGCTCTCGCGCACCAATGCGCGTAGCCGCCGGTTCTCCTCCGCCGCGTTCTCTTTCGACTTGCGTTCGTGCATAGCCAGCCTCCTCCACATTGTCGCCATGTCCGTTCCCTTCGGCGTTGCAACCTTTCGTCGCAACTTCTCCAGTCGCCGCTCCAGTTGCGGAACCTGACCGCGCAGAGTCAGCAGCTCCTGGCGCCGAGCCTCCCGCGCGCGGTTCGGATTGTATCTGCGCGTCCCCCGCTTCTTCTTGCTCGGCGCCAGCTGCATCGCGTCCCCGCCGCCGTCGTCGTCGGGCCGATCCAAGAGCGACAGCACCGCTTCCAGCACCTGGTCATCCTCGACCAGCTGCAGCGCCATCAAGGTTGAAAACGAAATACCATTTTTAAAACTGCAGATTCCAAACAACGCTTTGTTTCTGAAAAGAAAGTAAAATCGAACTCAATTCTTTTTCTGTCGGAAACGGAAAATATACTGAAATAGCACGATGACGTCGTCGACACACCCAGAAAAACCGTTTGTTCGACGTATAAAAACGGCAAAAAACGGTGACGTTGCGGATCAGGTTGTTGACACCCCTGAAAAACGGCTTTTCTGGGGTATCGACGACGTCATCCGCATCGTCATCGATTTTTGCTTTTTTACTGCGGTTTTGCTAAGAAGGTTTTTCAACGTCACCAATGTTTGTTTTTTTACCGCGATTTTGCTAAAAAGTGGTTTTGAGGTGCCCAAAACCCGTTTTTGGGGCGGGTCGGCGACGTGTATCCCAACGTCATCGGTGTTTTACCTGCGGTTTTGCTAAAACCGCTCGTCTGGCGCCCAAAAACGGTTTTTTGGGGTTGTCGACTACGTGTTTCAGATCGTCATCGGTGGGCTATGTGCCTGTCCGAGGCGTTATTTACCGTCCCCGGTGGGCTATGTCAGCGTCGATTCCCCCCCCCGCCTTCACTATCTAGGATGACGACGACGATGTCGAGGCTGTGGGCGCTGGCGGCGCTGCTGCTGCTGGCGACGCGCGCGCAGGCCTTCGAGATCAGCGGCACCGTGTACCCGCAGGGCTCCGTGACGGAGAAGGCGGAGCCGCTCAAGGTGCAGCTGAACGGCGGGGAGCAGACGACCTTCGTGCGCTCGGACGGCTCCTTCGTGCTCCGCGACCTGGAACCGGGCCGCTACGTGGTGGACATCCCGTCGACGCAGTTCCTCTTCAGCCACTACAAGCTGGACGTGGCGGCCGACGGACTCATCCGCGCGCTCGAGTACAAGTACCCGGGCGCCCCCAAGATGCGCGCCGACTACCCGCTGGCCGTGGAGCCCGTCAAGCAGCTCGACTACTTTGAGCAGCGCGAGAAGTTCAATCTGCTGGGACTCATCATGAACCCGTCGTTCCTGACGATTGTGGTGCCTATTGGTCTGCTGTATGTGCTGCCCAAGCTGTCGGAGGGGATGGGTGAGTGGCCTGTCCGGAGGAAGAGGGTGGAGCTGCCATTCGAACTGACGTGTTGCCTTTTGTTTGATACTGCGACAGACCCGGAGGAGATGAAGAAGGCGCAGGAGGAGATGGGATCCACGGACCCGTCGTCGCTGCTGGCAGGCATGCTAGGCGGCGGCCAGGCAAACGCCGAGGACAGTGACGACGATTGATTAGGCTGCGCTCTACGACGACAGAGCTCAAGTGAAGGTTGCGAGTGCAGACTCGGCTTGGCTTCCTGTTGTGTAAACGCTATATAGACTAGCGTGTCTTTCTCTGTTGTCGTTTTGAGTGAGACACTCGCGCACTGGTGTCGTCCTAGAGGAGCATGGTGATGTTGGGGTTCCAGCGGTGGTCGTCGACGGTTGCCGTGGTCACCTGATGCGCCTCCAGCGCCATGCCGCTCTCTTCGTTCACGTCCTCGACGCTGGTGGCTCTCGCGCCCCAATCGTTGATGGGCTTGCCCTCGCGCAGCGCCGCCACCAGCCCTTCCATGCGCTCCGAGTCTCCGCGCAGCGTCATGCGAACGAGGTTCTTGTCCTGGCGGTCGTTGGTGGCGCCGCCCTCCAGTCCGCGCTTCTGCATGGCGCGGATCACCGTCTGGCGGAACATGACGTTCTGCACCTTGCCGCGCACCTCCAGCCAGCGGTCCATGGCCTTGCTGCTGCTGCTCAGGCTCTGCGTCGGGCGGTCTCCCACAACTGTAGCCGTCGGGCTTGTGCAATAGACCACCACCACACCCAACTATCCGGATATACAGGAGACTTTGGCCAGAAGCGGAATTGGAATAGAAAATGAAAAGCAAATGTTAAAGTTACTAGGGCGCCTGCACGCGCATGGCCATCCTCAGAATGAACACTAAAGAGCGAGGGGGGGGGGAGGCAAGACAAGCGACCAGCCGACCCAGCTACAGTTTGTCTAGCTAGCTAACAACCAGGACAAGCGCCTGATCACCTGCACCCCGGATGCGTCTATTCCTCGCTTTTTTTCTTCTTGTGCTTCTTAGCCTTCTTCTCCTTTTTCTCCTCCACAGCGTCCTCCTCGGCGGCCTTCTTCTTGTGTTTCTTAGCCTTCTTCTCCTTCTTCTCCTTCTTGGGCTTCGGCTCCTCCTCGTCCTCGTCAGCCTCCTCGGCCTTGCGCTTCTTGCTTGACACGGTCATGTCGGCGTCGGCGTTGTACGACTTGCTCGTCTCGGTCTTGGTGTACTTCTTGGCCTCGTTCTTGGTCTTGCCGTTGCTGTTGGGCACGCCGGAGAAGCCGTTCTCCAGCTGCCGCACGCGGGCCTCCACCTTGGCACGGTTGTCGAAGCCAATGGTGGCCTCCGTGGCGTCTCCCAGAGCGTCCACACGCACAGCCAGCGACGTCTTGGCCGCTAGCACACGCGAGATCTTACCCTTGTGCTTGGGGGCGGTCTGGCCGATCAGCGAGGCGTGGTAGATCAGACCGTACTTGGGGGTGTCGTGCTTGGTTTTCAGGGCACGGAACAGAGCCTTCTCGGCACCGAGGATCTGCACGGTGGAAGCCGGGTGCTTGGCCAGGTTCATGAGGGAGCCGGCGTGGGCGATGAGGCGGGCACCGACCAGCTCGCCGACCATGACGGTGAGGTTGGGGGCAATGGCGTTCATGCGGTTCTTCAGGTAGTCAAAGAGCTGGGCGCGGTACTCCGTGAGGGAGATGACCTGCTCACACAGAGCCGAGATGTTGATCACGTCCTCCTCGGAGATGTCCGTGCCCATGGACACCTCGCAGACCTCGCGCATAGAGGCCTCGACGTCCTCCGACAGGATGTCCGAGAAGTCGAGGGTCTTGACGCGGGTGCGCATGCCCATCTTGAGCACGCACTTGGCGTACTGCAGGTTGTCCGTGACGATCTTGCCCATCTCGGGGAAGTGCCAGCCGAACCACTCGCGCACGCGCATCGAGTACGTGTTGATCTCCTTGTCCAGCTCGTCGAGCAGCCCGATGGCCTGCACGATCATGGTGTCCACCTTGTCGGCGCTGAACTTGAGTTTGTAGCGCGAGAGCGAGTGCGACAGGCCGAGCGTCATGGCCTTGAGGTCGTCGTCCTCCAGGCCGGTGATGAGCGTGTCCATGTTGGCGCGGATGCCGCGCATGACCTCGTTCACGGCGCTGTCGTTGACGCAGGCGATGCTGAGCTTCTCCTTGATCATCGAGCCAAGGGCCTTGTCCGACACGGCCAGCTTGTCCTTGAGGCCGGCGTCCACCACGTTCTTCTTGAGGAACTTCTTGAGCGCCTTGCCCATCTTGCCGTCCACCATGTCGGTGGCGGCGGCCACGGCCTCCGTCGTGTCCTTGAAGGCATTGAAGCCCTTGAGCTTCAGCACCTTGGCGGCCTTGTCCGGCGTGGAGAAGTGCTTGTACACGTCGTCGGCGCTGGCCACCTTGGCCTCATCCTGCACCTTGAACAGCGCGTGGCCCGCGGCCGTCTCGAACAGAACCAACATCGTTAAAGCTTCGTCTCCTGGGGGCTCGATATTCACGACTGATCCCGGCGCCGAAACGCTCTTGCTGGCCAGCCAATGGACAGCCAATGGAGTGGCGCCGCCCCGTCGAACAGACTCGAACCGCCATCTCGCATGCACCCTCTCCAATCCGATATCATCGAGTGGCTGCAGGCCCAAACCAACCTTTTCGACCAATCCCCAGCACCGAAATGGATTTCACCCAAAGCTATTGGTCGAAAAGCGACGGCCGCCTTTCACTGGTGGTGAGCCTCCGAGCGTCTCACCCGCCGCCTTCCGAGCTCTCCATTTGTTGCAAAGTTCCTCTCCTAACAAGTACGTGGCTGTCTCTGTGTCTTATGCTATCGGTAGTGTGTGGGGCCGCTCGGTGTGCGGTGCCCGGTGAGGAGGGGGACGGTCTTGGCGTGGTGGCCGCTTCCCCTCCGCCGCCGGCAGCGCCTCGCGACTGTAATTCGTCGTAGAGACTTTTGGGCGACGCGTTATAATGACGATGTTTCTAAAGACCGAGACTGTCCTGCGCGACCGACGCGGACTCGATGCGCAATCGCTGAGAGTCCCGCCTGGGAGTGCGGTGGTACAGACGTGTTCTTAACCCTCTCCGTGCCCCTCCGTGCTCCACTGCAGACTCCAACATGGCTGACTACGACGAGGAAGAAGTTGCGCGCGGTGTGACGGTCCGTGACGTGAAGCCCGCTGACTTCATCAAGGCTTACGCCGAGCACCTGAAGCGCTCGGGCAAGATCGAGCTGCCCGCCTGGTGGGACGTGGTCAAGACGGCCCCGTTCAAGGAGTACTCGCCCGCCGACCCGGACTGGTACTACATCCGTGCCGCCTCGATCGCGCGCAAGGTGTACCTGCGCCAGTACACTGGTGTGGGCTCGCTCAAGAAGGTGTACGGTGGCGCCGCCCGCAAGGGCGTGCACCGTCAGCACTTCCAGAAGGCTTCGGGCGGTCTCATCCGCCACATCCTGCAGCAGCTGGAGGAGATGAAGGTCGTGGACAAGTGCCCCGAGGGCGTGAACAAGGGTGGCCGCAAGATCACCAGCCACGGCCAGCAGGACCTGGACCGCATCGCCGGCCAGGTTGTGCGCGCTTAAGTTCGGAGGCTTCCCGCAGCCGCCACCTAATCGGACGAATGAACCAGAGAGCTATTTTGCAATAAAGCTAGTTTCAGCGCGCTCTGTCGCGTCGGCTTTCATGCTACCTTGCCCATTAGTTGATCTGTTGTTAGTCAGTCGCGTCAATTGCGTCAATTGCGCGAAGATCCATCGGTTTTACCGCATAACGCGCTAATAGTTCCCCGCCATGTTTTACAAGTATCTTCGAGCCAACGTTTTCACCCGCGCGTCAAACACCTCGGAGGAGATCGGCGTGTCGTACTCGTAGAAGGGGTTCATCAGCAGCTGCAACACCAGAGCAGTTAGACCCGGTCGGTACCAGTGACCCATTGACACAGCCTCCTCTCCGTCCCCTTACCTTGAGGTAGAGCTCGTGCACCTCGTGGAAGAAGGCCTTGACGGTGTCGTCGTTGCGGGTCTCATGCAGCAGCAGGAACTTGACGCCCGAGGCCGTCACGAACGCCGACACGAGCTGGTCGTTGAATCGGTCCACGACCTTGAGCGCCATGGCGGGCGTCGTCCACATGAGCTCGTCCACCAGGTCCAGCGCCGCGTGCAGCACGAACTCGTCCACGTGCGCGCTCTCCTCGCGCCGCGCGCGCATCTCCATCTTGTACAGCGGCTCCTTGGAGCCCACCACCACGAACATCGACATGGCCGCCTTGCCTTCGCTGCTCCTAGGGTGCTTTACTTCGTGTTTTGACCGGATATCGGAGCAGATCCCAACCAAACCTGGGTTTTATGAACAAAAGTGTTCTTTTGGGCTAAACCTCACCGACCAAAGCTGCAC
Source organism: Phytophthora pseudosyringae (assembly GCA_019155715.1). Classification (NCBI taxonomy): domain Eukaryota; phylum Oomycota; class Peronosporomycetes; order Peronosporales; family Peronosporaceae; genus Phytophthora; species Phytophthora pseudosyringae. The sequence continues at coordinate 69,950 of JAGDFM010000180.1, read as the reverse complement.
CAAAACTTGGGCGGCGCTCACTCGATGTGCGTAGCAGTTCCCAACACGTCTGGACAAGAAGTAGTGAGTATGCACAGATGCAAGCTAAAGCTACGTGTTTGCCTGTTTCCCCAGTGCTGTTTGAGGTCTTCTTTCACTCGCGGATGCGACCTGCCAGTAAGTTAGTGCAACGAAACCCGTTGATCTAGCTAGAGCAAATCGTCGTCAGCGTTATTAGCTCAGCTGCCCCCGACAACTAACGCTAGTAGAGTAACCAGCGTGAAACTCGCAGGCAACGCAGGTCGATCCATCAATACACCAACCCGTGCTTCCATTATCGTCGTCGGAGCTTGCGCTTAGTGATCCCGGCGGCCTCTATCGCCTGCTCCAGCAACTTCCAGACCCTCACCGCCTCGGTGCACTTGCAGAATCTGTACACGCTATACAGCTTGGCACGGGCGAAGTCGGTTTTCTGACGGACCGCGGTCTGTGGGGTGCTATACGTAACCTAAAAACCAGTTTGAAGCACTTCAACATGCTGGGGCACGCGGTTGCGGTGGTGCTGCTCCTCTGTCAAAATGAACGTCCTTCGTTCTGCTATGATAGAACTATCGAGCAAAACCTCTGCCGGTTGCATACATTTTCGAGCCTGGGCTTCGACCATGCTCATGGACGTCGTAATAACCAAGTCAAGTCGAGGTCAAAGTTTGATTCAGGTCGTTGTTAGTGACTCGTTATTCTTGCAGTACAACGAACTACAGGAAAGCCACCGCGAGTACTGAAGAAGGAAAACGAATGCACGTGCTTCCTTTTACGGGTTCATTTGCTTGGTCCCCAGAGCACTCCCTTCACAAAGTCACACATAGAAGTGCTCGTTAATCAAGCGAATGAACCCGTAAAAGCAAGTAGATGCATCCGTCTTACTCTTCAGAGCGCGCGTCGGAACTTACGGTGACCTGCCCACTACGGCGTTGGCGATAGACCCGCAGCAACACAACCGGCCATGCACGCTCCCAGAGCGACGTTGCAGCCAACAATAGCGGGCAACGTACCAATACCGGCGGTCACTGTGCCGAAGACGGCCCCAGCAGCGGCATAACACGCCACGGTGACTGTATTGCAGCCAGTCTGGCAAATGCCATAAGCGAGAGGACCAGCGTCGACTGCGGGCATGGTGGCGAGTCCCAACACGGCGAGCGACACGGCGAGCGCGGCAGCCAGCGTCTTGGACATCTCGAGTCTTGGGCAGCTTTGGCTCTTGTAGACGTGTGGGGGAGATGGCGAAATGAAGTATGCTTGCAACTGGTGGAGTGTTGAGTACTTGCATTTTGATTAGTTGCGACCAGCAACTGCCTCTTCCGAGATACTTTCCTAGTACTCGCTACTAGAATTCTCCAGATTGCACAGTTGGGCGTTGTGTGAGGGTGGTTGACCACAGCAAACTCATTACCCCGAATGTACGTTGGCAACACAACATGCAACACCTCACGGTAACTACAGGCCACTGCTGTTATCAGGCTGTTGGGAATTTCCTGCTGATTCAGCAGCATCGCAGGATTCTTTGTCTGCAACCGTCAGAGTCAGGCTCGTGCTCCTCCCAGCATCCTCAGCGAACGTTGTTGTCCGCGTCGTGATACAAATAATGCATCCCAGTCTGGGATGAATTAATCGCGTACTGGGAATCCCAGTCAAATGGAGATATTCGCAACCACTCGACAGTAGGTGGACTCTGATGTTTTGAGCGTAAGTACATACTGATCATCCACACAGGATGCGCAGTGATTTGTTTGACATGTTCACTCTCCCTGCACGACACACTTTCAACTCGAACTCACGTCGACCAACAGTTGGTCACCAACCTCGAACGAAACGAGTTCAGCATGGCTACAACCACATTCGACGTTGAAGTCGACCAGCTGAAAGTCTGTTCATGACCCGCACGGACGGGGGTCGCAACACCTAGCGCCCAATGTGAACGTTGCCAACAGCAGCAGCCGCAAGCCAGACAAGCTGCACAGCGCGTCGACGATCAGAGGCGCTTCATCACGGCAAAACTGCAGTCGTCACCTCGCCTCCCAACAAGTACAGGTAAGGTTTGCTCACTGTCAAGCCGCTTGGGGTCTGCTTCCGCCTGGGTTAAGAGTCACCGCTGCCGCAACAGTTGGGACACACGCCCGAACACACATATTCGCCGCCAGCGAGCCACCGCAGCCATTCCATGCGGCAAGTTGAAGTGAGCCGTTCCCTGGGCAACCACCAAAACGATCTGCAGCGGAGACGATCGACGCTCGAGCTCGCTGGAACGTCATGAATGGAGCTCGACGACCATCTCGCTGGTCTTTGACCCGCGCCGGCGCCGCGAACAATCCCTCGGTGACGAGGGCCTGCGGCTCTGCTCAGGCCTGCGGGCATCACAGCAAGCAAAGCTCGGGCGCCGCTGACACCGCCGCAGCGGAAATGGAGGGCTGGGGGTCGCTCGCGTTTAACCTTGCTTTTTGTAAGCTCCACGCGCCACGTCACACATTGCACAAACCGGCCAGTGCTTTTCCAGCGCCTTCGAGCAGCTACGCTCGACTTCGGCGCTTGCTCCGGCTCCGGTGGACAGGCAACCGCTGCTGCGCTCGACCGTAGATCGCCGCACTCCAGCGCCCACTTGCTCTTTTTCCTGCAGAGAGACGCAATGGCGGAGACCCCCCATGACCAGCCCCAGCAGGGCCCCGTGAAGCTCGCCAAGCAGCTCGTGGCGGACACGGCCGCCGCCATGGCCGCGTCGCTCGGCGTCGCGCCCTTCATCACCGTCGTGGACCGCGCCATCATCGAGAACGCCAGCGGCGCCCGTCCGTTGGGCCGCGCCCTCAAGGAGCTCAGCATCGACTTCCTCAAGCACCCGCTGCGCTTCGTCGGCAAGCGCGAGTTCCACCTCATCTTCGGCCTCTACACGGCCACGTACGTCACCGCCAACGCCGTCGACTCGGTCTGCGAGTACGTCGAGACGGACAACCAGATGCCCAAGTTCATCGGCACCACGGCCGTCAACATGTCGCTCTGCATCGCCAAGGATCGCGCCTTCGCCCGCATGTTCGGCGTCATCGCGCCCGCGGCCTTCCCGCTCGCGTCCATCGGCCTCTTCGCCGTGCGCGACGCCATGACGTGCGGCGCGTCGTTCAACGCCCCCAAGGTGCTGGCCAAGAAGATCGAGGACAAGGGCCTCATGGAGAAGTCCGGCGCCAACACCTTCGCGCAGCTCATCTGCCCCGCGGCCGTGCAGTTCCTGTCCACGCCGCTGCACCTGATGGGTCTGGATCTGTACAACAACAAGGGCCACGCGATGGCGAAGCGCGTGGGCTTCGTGCGGCGTGAATACCTCAAGTCCGTATTTGCTCGCGTCGGCCGTATCGGGCCTGCCTTCGGTGTCGGCGGAGTGGGCAACACCTACTTCCGCAACTCGCTCCGTGCGAAGTTGGAATAGAGTTTTGGGACCGAAGAGAGCAGCAACCACCGGAATGGGTTTTAGCATGCGAGAAGCGCAAGTCACCACGCACACCAAGAGCGTCAGCCCGTGATTGTAGATACGTCCACCCTGGCGCTTCGGAGTGAATATATATTGTTTGGCCAGACCTTGGCAGGCTGCTTGTACGTTGCTGTTTGCTTTGTATCCGAGTTGGTTCGCTTCTTTGTCTTTAGTGTGGGGCGCGTGCTATCGCCCGATAGACATAACACCACTTCTGGCACGTTCGCTCGAAATGGCGAGAAGCAAGGACAGAGCTTGTTTACCGTCTACGTGGTGCCGACTTGCTGTCTTGGCTTCCTACTGCCCTGCTGGAGTTGATTTTCCCGACACATTTGCTGCTGGTTGCCCTATACTTCGCCTTTGCAGGACTACAACTGTCTAGTCACCCGCAGTGTCGTCGTCATCATCATCGTCGTCGTCTTCAACATCTTCCTCTGACTGATTGTTCTCCTCCTTCAGCGCGAGAGCTTCCACCTCCTTGATCTCCCGCTCCAGCTCAGCGAAGTCCTTCAGCACCTTCCGTACGCTTCGCTCCGCCTTTTCCGGGTTAATACGGGCTGCTGATGCGCGCGCCTTCTGCAGCTCCTTCAGGAGAGGCGTGTCGGGGCCCTGCTCCATTGAATAACAACACGCATACGTTACAATACTTTCACAAAAGCGCTAACAAAATATCCACTTCTCCGACTAACCTCGTGCTCAATCAACACCTCCATTTGCTTGTCGTATGCTTCAAGGAGCAGCCTCAACAACTCTTCCGAGGACATGGCGAAGAAGTGCAGGAACGACGGCTTTCCGACGGATGACCGGGTGTCTAGGATGGAGCCTAAGTCCTCACCCTAACGTGCAAAGCAAAGAAAACCAGTAAGCATATTTACTACACCCTGAGCTCGCCGTTCAGAAAACAAGTAAACTTACCTTTACGCGGATGAAGGCTCCAGGAAATCCGTCGAGCTCCTGAACGCCATGTAATTTCTACACGAATAAACAAGAACAGGCAGAGTCAGTTGACTTCAGCAAGGTCTCACCACTCCACTGAGCTTCCGCTACTGCCTTGCCGCCACCTACCGGCGCTGATTTCTTTACGGGTGGCCACTGTATGGCGTACCACCAGCGACACAGCAGCTCCTGCGCCAGCCGGCCCTTGAGCGTCTCGTACAGCTCCTCCGTGCACTCCTGCTGCCGGATCTTAATCTGCAGCACGCCACGAACCAGTCAGCAAGCGCCGTCCGTCAGCAAGCATCCTCCGCAAAAGATGTTTCCACAAAAGATAGACCCACCTTTATTACTCTCTTCTTGATCTTGCGCGGCGTGCTCCTCGGCGTGGAGCGGGAGCTGGGCGTGGTCACGGGCGCCTTCTCCTTCTTGAACTTCGTCTCCACCTTCAGCTTCTTGCGCTTGGCCAGGCCGCTGATGGGGATGTCGTCGTCGCTGTCGCTGTCGGACGCCGCCTGCCGCTTGCCGTTGGCCACGCCGTTGGCCACTGGCGGCGGCACTTGGGTCTTCACCTCCTGCTTCACCTCCTGCTTCACCTCCTGCTTCACTGCCGGAGCCTTGACGCGCAAGGCCGAGAGCGGGACGTCGTCATCGCTGTCGCTGTCGCTGGTGGAGCAAAGGGAGAAGACCATGGAGTGAGATCTTCCGCGGTATAGCTGCGGCCACAGACCACATAAAGGGACCGGAACGCCGCGACGAGGTAGCGCAGTCCTTCCGCTATCTTTCTGGACAATGAACGGGGCAAGTACCTGTCGATGATGCGCGGAATGGACGAGAGCGCGCTCATACTCGACGTCGCTGGCAGCAAATACAGTGAGTGTCCGCCCTCGCCGTCGACTTTGGGTCAACTGTCACTAACACGAGGGGCTAGTGACACTTCATGACCTAAGCGAAGCCATTGGACGCTAGCAAGGCGAGGAGCAAGCAGGTGGCCATGGACGACGACCCGGTGGTGCGCGAGATCCCCGTGCATCTCGCCGACGAGCTGCGCCGCAACCTGTACGTGCATTTCCGCTGAATCTGTCGCCATAGTGGCGCTTTCTCTTGACCGAATGGCTGACGGAATGACTGGCGAGCAGCTACATGGTGCAGTTCCCGCTGCGGCCGACGTACCGCCCGATGCCGGAGCCGCCGCGGCGCGCGCGCATCAAGCCCGAGAACCAGCTGATGCAGCTCGACTTCCCCGTGGACCAGCGCAGCGACCACTTCGACCAGGACGCGGAGGAGTACCTCAAGCAGAAGCACCTGCGCCTGCAGTCGTCCAGCGTGCCGGCGCTGTCCAACTACGCCGTGGGCGTCTTCCGCCAGGGCCAACTGCACCTCACGCCGCTGTCGGCCGTCGTGCAGATGCGCCCCAGCCTCAAGCACATCGACGACGCCGTCAACGACGAGGAGGAGGACATGGAAGTGGAGGAGAAGGTGGAGCAGCCGGCCGCCGAGCTGAAGGAGGTGCAGTTCCAGTTCAAGAAGAAGCAGTCGGAGCGCGCCATCTCGGCCATTCAGAACTCGTACGCGTACAAGAAGCAGCAGATTGACGCCGAGAACTGGATCGAGCTCCAGGTGCAGGACAAGAGCGTACGTTTTGGATGCGCTGTGGGGGTTTAACCTTGACGGGTTGTTGCGTGGATGGGTCTAATACGTGTGTGTGTGCATGGGGCAATTGATGCAGAGCGCTGGCGCTGACGATGAGTTTGAGAACCTGTTTAGTGAAAAGGAAGAGGAGGTGGTGTCGACCATGACGCCCGACGAATATATCAAGGCGATGCAGTACCGCGCAATGGCCTCTGTGGAAAAGCCGGCAGCTCCGACCAACCCAGCACAGTACGTGTGACTCTGGAATATGTTCTTGTGTGTGCAGGAAAGTAGAAGATAGCTTACACGTCATTGCGATGAACAGGACTAACGAAGAAGACGAGGAGCAGAAGGACGAAACGATGGAGCCCGTGGCCGGACACCTGCTGGATGGTGTTGACGCGAAGTATGCGGATGTGCTACGACTGCTTGCCACCGACCAGATCATGCACTTCGACACGCTTGCGAAGCTTCTTCCGGCTCGCAGCGAGAATGATATTCTGGGTTCCCTCAAGCACGTGGCCGTGCACGTGCGAGGACGTATCCTTCCTACCAGGTGCGTTGCTGGCTGAAATCTTGACCACAGGGGAATTGCTGTGACTGATTGTGTACTTGCTCTCGCTCTGCTTTTTGACTGAATAGTGCCTTAGTGTGCCGAGGGGAGACGACAGTGCGCGCTCGCAATGATATTATCAAGGCAGTACGTTTGATTCTCTATCGTTTTCTTGCTGCTCGCAAAAAAATTAATCTGACGATATCTATGGCTTTCCAGTTGACGAAGACACCCACTGGTGTATCACGAATGGAACTGGTGAAAAGGTTCTCCCTGGACGCTGATGTCGTCAAGACCATCCTAACCGGTAAGATGCGTAAACGGAGGCTACCGCCTGGCAACTTGTTCACAGTCCTAATTGCTTTATTCGTGTGATGGTTGGTTAAATATGCAGAGTTTGCTGTTCTGGAGCCGACTACGCGCAAATGGAGCTTCCGTTTGGGCCCCGACGACTCCTTCACAAAGCGGTTCCCTGCCGTCGCAAAGGCAATCAAACTTTAGTCGGTTATCGGGGATGCACCTGGGAAGGATGGATAGAGACAAAGCTGCCCGCTTACAATCCTAGTGGGTTAGCTGCTCGAGCGAACACTCGCAGCATGTTTGAATATTTTTGCAACAGCAATTTCCTTCAGCTTCTGTCGTGAACGCCATTCGCCTACGAAGAGAGAGAGAACCTCGATAAATCATTTTCATTGCTACCTGCTCTAGGTCACGACTGTGAGTTCATCTACGATGCAGCTTTTCGCCTCATTTTCTTTTTCCTTTTTGCTCCGCATGAACTCCAGCGCCGCTGCCCTCCACTCGGCGTATTCCTCTGACGTGGCAGCGGCCACACCTTTCCTAGATGACCCGGGGCTTTGTGCTGTTGTTGCACCTGCACGAGATGCTCGCAATCGTTGCAAAACACGCTGCTGCGCCAACGTTTTGGATGGTGAGGCCATCTCGCCGTTGCGGCTCGTCCTCTGTCGTTTCACACGCTCCTCCTCTTCAAGCTGCTCGAGGCGATGCTGTTCCGTGAGCTTTTTGGCTGCTCTCTCTCCTGTAAGGGTGCGGCGCTTCTTTCGATCCATGATCGCACCACTCAACGATGCCTGGCATTGAGCCTGTTGCATTCACAAGCACCACCGGAAAGATGAAGTGAACAAGCTGTACCTCGCACCAATCAAGCAGGATGTGTATGCACCTCTATAGACGACACGATAGCATCAAAGGCCTTGGCATTGCCGCACACGGCTTCCAGCAGCTTGTCCTGGTTCACATTCATCTGCAGCAGCACAAACATCTCCCTGTCAGCCAGCAGCTCTTCAAGATCGTCTTCACTCCCTCCTCACCTTCGCCTGCTTGCTAACTGCAAACAAACACGCAGCTGCGAATACTGGGTCCTGCCCGTTCATTGTGTCCACTGCCGGTCCGAGCGATTGCTTGCTCCTCTTCCTCCGGTTCGCCGCCGCCACCTGCGCCAGATACGTGCGGTACTCGTCCAGCACTCGGTGGACGATCTCCGTCAGCACCTCGCAGCCGAACTTGATGCACAGCGCGGCCGGCGACGTCTTGACCACCGTGCGTACACCCACCGCGTCCACCACCTTGCGCACCATGGGCTCCACCAGGCGGCTGCTGGCACCTGCGCACTTTGCCAGTCGCTTCTTGTCCACGGGCTCCTCCAGCGCGCGCGCCGCCACCACAATGCACGCCACGGGACCCGCGAACGGGTCCAGCGCCGCCGACTTCTTGGCGCTCGTCACGCGCCAGTTCTCCTCCGCGCGCGCCACCACGCGCGCCGGCAGCCCGCCGTACTTGGCCGCGATCGTCTTCACGTCCATTTGCGATTGTCGAATGGCTACAGCACCACGTTTTATGCGAGATGACAGGTCATTTGTGTAACGGTTGTGTAGCTGAAGTCGCCACTTTGGAAACCCGAACATGGAAGACGAAGACGCGATGCCGCCGCCGCCGACCGCCGAGCCGCCAGCCGAAGGTAAGAGGACGAAAGCGGACTGTACGTGCGCGTCATCGGCTGCGTTTGTGTCCCGTCAGGGCGCCCTCTAACCCCCGTCCGACGCGGTGCCAGACCCGCAAGGCGACGAGGCCGAGACGCCGACGCAGCAGGAGCCGCAGCAGCCTTCCCCGCCCTGCTCCAATGGCGGAGCGGATGTCGTCGCGCAGCTGCGCGCGTGGAAGGAGCGGGGAGCGCGCATCGAGCAGCTGCTGGCCAAGAAGAACGCCAAGATGCAGGAGATGGAGGAGACGGTGAGAGCTTTACGCTGCGGGCTTAAGAGCAGGATGGAGACGTAATCGGGTCCCATGCTGGACACTTGCAGGGTGAAGTGTGGAGAGGAGGCTGATGTTTTTTTCTGTGCTCGTGGGGGGGGGACGCAGGAGAACAAGTTGAAGCGGCTGCTGGCCATGGCCAAGCGCAGCATCGACAACAGCAAACAGGAGCTGGCAGAGAAGGACGAGACGATTCAGAAGCTGCGGGGGGAGCTGGCCACGAGCCAGCAGGCCAGACACTCGTGGTTCGTGGATGCGGCCACCCGCGACCCGAGGCAGTTGCTGCACAAGGTGGCGCATGGGAACCTGCTCTGGTGTCTGGTCGAGTACGCGAACGAGAGCGAGTTCGACGACTCGAAGGAGTCTGCGTGGCACTGCTTCCGCACTGAAGAGGAGATCCAAGCGTACGCGAACCGTGCGTCGGGGGAGCCTCTGATGCTGCCGGACTTCTCCATGACGCCGTATGAAGTGGAGCGTGTGGTACGTTGGCACTTGGTGTGTGCGGGCGGTTGAAGTTGTGGTGCTGAAGCGTTTTGCAATGCTATACGCGTTCCGTGCATTACAGAAAAAGAGCCTGAAGGAGGAGATTGACCGTGTGCAGGAGGAGTTCCGTCGCTATCGTGTTCGATCGGAGATCACGAGAAAGCAGAAGGACGCTGAGATCCGAAAGGTTTGTGGCTGTGTGATAGTATGCTGGAATGAGAACAAGGTGCTTCTGGATGACGGATGTTACTACTGTCTCTGGTTATACAGATGAGCGCGAATGTAATGGCGAAACAGACCGAGCAGATATCGGAGACAGATCTTTCTGGGGAGCTGCAATCGTCGAAGGCGCAGATCCGCCGGCTTACGAAGGCTCAAGCGGAAGCCGAGGAGCGGGTTCGTTTATACGTTTTGCATATCACTGCGCTGATTTCAGTGCTACAGATGCTCACATTCGTGCGATGTTTGCCGTGTTGACTGCCAGGAATCCGATTGGCGGCGAAAGTTTGAGAAACTGATGAAGGATTACGAGAAGCTCAGCGGCACCATGGGTGAAACGGTTCTCGCGATGGAGTGGAGAGAGAGGTGCGTTGCTTGCCGTGGGCGTGTCGGTGGTGTTCGTCTAACGGGCGTGATGTTTTGTTCGTTGGTTATAGATACGAACAATCCGCTCGAGAAAAGCAAGAGCTCGAAAAGAAGATGGAGGAGCTGAAGGTAATGCCGAGTGGAGCGTTTGGCAACGGTAGTGACAATGGGAATGGCGATCTTCAGTCACTGCGCCAGGAGTTTGCGCAGTACCGGAAACGCGCACTGAATGCGGTGGAGCAGAAGGAAAAGGAGTTGAGTGACATTCAAGCGCACTACCACGAAAATGGTGGTGGCAGCAGCAACGCAAGCCGCACGAACAGCTTCAAGGAAGTTCGCGTTCGTCGCATGAGCATGGAGTCCAATAGCAGTCTATCGGGGTTCGAGACGCCCAACGCAACCAAGACAAACGAGTATTTGAAGAATATAGTGTACAAGTACATGGCCTCGGACCAAGACGAGGTACGTCCTAGGGCACAACCTGCAATTTGGATTCGGTGCTAATGGTGTCCTTGTGTGTGTGAACAACCAGGCCAAGGAGCACATGGAGAAGGCCATCGCGACCGTTCTCAACTTTACTCCAGCGGAAATCACTTCCATTCAGGTACGTAGGAAGGTGTATGTTTCTTTTGTGATAGCTTGTATCTGATCTGCAAAGTGCTATCTCTTCCGGTTGCTGTGTAGGAAAAACGCAAGCAGCAGGGCTGGTTTTGGTAACTAAACGCCGAAAGTATCTGAGTACACACACACCTCCTCATTTCATTGGTACGCTGCTGTGTCTGATAGATTTGCAGTTGAGTTGAATTATTATTGCTGTGAAGCATTTTGATACTTAGTTTCCGTGAGAAGCGCGCGGCTCCGAGTGCTAGTTGAGTTCATTAATCGTTACCGGTGTCGAGCTCGTCGAGGTGGCGTACGTATCCCTCCATTCATAGAGCGACGATCGTCTACGTTTCAGCTCGTCACGAGCAACATCGGCGGCCTTCGCGCTGAGCGCATTTTCCTGACAGCCGCAGCAAAGCGCTATCTGCTGCTGCACCAAGCGATGATCGGGCAGGACGAAAGTCAGTTTGTGCAAGCTACGGCACTCTGGACACACGTAGCGTTCGCAGAGCTTACACCGACGTCGCCAGCGGAAGTTCTTGGCGACTTTCATCCGATTGGCAGCAGCAGAGAGAAGACTAGAGACCGTGGAGCGCTTTTTCCCACAGGCCACGCAAGGAGCGTCAGTGGTTGTTTGAGTTTGGCCGCTCACCGTTGCAGATCGATGCCGTTGTCGGATAGCCCACTTGATCTTCTTCATCTGGCAGCAGTGAACATTTCTGGACACGGAGAGCAGCGTCCGAGCTATGGAGCGTGTGATGATGGCGTTTTCCAGGCCACGGACAGGATTGAGGAAGCCCTTGACGTAGACGTCAGTTTCGTCGCTGTTCTTCTGTCTGTAGAATGCACAGATCGACATGTTGCCGCGCATGGCGGACGAGCGCTCTGGAGTCTCTGGGAACTGGATCGAGTGAATTATCTGGTACCCGACCCGCTCGCCGTTGCGGAGGTAGTCCACGCCGGTCGCCTCCAGATACACGTAGTCGCGATTCTTGACCATTGCGCGAGCATGCGCCGGCTGACCCTTCTCCATCCACTTGACCGCGATCGACGTGAACGGGTCTTCCACCGTTGGCGACACGAGCGTAGCAAGGACGCTGCCACGCACGAGGCCGTCCTTGACGTACGACGACTTGACTCGCATTTGATCCAGCGTCGTGCACATGAAGCCGTACATCGTGTCGTCCAGCCCCCCTTCAACCCCCCCAACGACAAGGATCGATGGCACCTCAGTCGTCGAAGACTGCGTGAACACTGGCGCTCGTCGGTCCAGGTGGCCTGCCGCCGCCCCCATTGCCGCTCCAAACCCGAACGAAGGCTTGGTGCTGCGTTCCGCGTACGACCGCAGCCCTCCCTGCTCGTACATGAATTTCCACCGCGCCTTGTCCACGGTGTCACCGCTGCCGTTGCCACTCTCGTGCAAGTGCCGTTCGTACGCCTCCACGTTCCGCGCCAGGAGCGTTTGTGCCAGCGCTTCCAGCCCCGCCACCGCCTCGGCCGACAGCGACAGCGGCGCGAAAGGGTTCGTGAAGCGGTCGCTGACGCGCGGCGCTCGGGCGTCCTCGCTGCCTACGGCACTGCCTTCCGTGCGCTGGTGACGCATGCTCAGCAGCGCTCGGAATCGACTATGGAGCGACGGAAATTCCGCCACGTTGGTCTCAAGTCTCGGTGGACATGCCCCGCGCATAGATCGGTAGTTGAGCCAGCTCCTGGGCCTCCTGGCAACTCTCAAGATGTCCCGATGGAGGCGCGTACCGACGCCAGGAACGCCAGCAGATCATGGGCGACGTGCCGAGCCCAGCTGCTTGGTGACCCGTTTAACGCCAGAGACTCTGCCAGAGTCGGGAGCCGATTAGGTGGATGGATCGCCTGATACTCTCACTTGAGCAGCGGTGTCGGATCAATCACCAAGTTCTACAGTAAGAACTTAGTTCTTGAGGGGGGGGGGGGGGGGGGGGAAGGGGG
>JAGDFM010000180.1:3605-57425 GCA_019155715.1 Phytophthora pseudosyringae | reverse complement strand
CCCCCCCCCCCCCCCCCCCCCCCCCCCCCCCCCCCCCCCCCCCCCCCCCCCCCCCCCCCCCCCCCCCCCCCCCCCATACGTGACTACAGGGAGGCCGTCAGCTGGGACCATTGCCACGACCTGTGCGACCATCAAAGCCGAAACCATGACATGTACCAGTACCGGGTCTCACCACCGTGGCTCTCATTTTCGCAAGCCATTGTATGCGTTGCCGTTGTCGAGGGAGGACATGCTGAACGTGTCCTAGGCGAAGTACATGCAGCAAATTGCGTACTACTACTACTCACGACAGGCAACTGCTATTCATGTAGGTAGCCCAGCATCTTCAAATCTCCGCGGGTGAACTAACGGCTCGTGCGGTGGTTTAAAATTGTAAGCCGGTAGGGAAAGAAGACCAAGACGCAGCAAGGAGCGCTGCTGGATACACGTAGAGACTCGTGTTTTGCATGTACGTTGCATCGTCAGGATAGTTTAATTTTTGGCCCAAACTGTCTCCACGTCTGGTGTTGGTATCCACGCCTGGATATCCTCCACGGTGCAAAGCTTCACCCTTCATCACCTGCGCAACATGCAGAAAGCTGAAAGTTGATGCTAGCCGCTGGTCGACGCCTGCGCTCATTGCAAACCTTCGCCCAAGCGGCCTGGAAGGTTACGACCACCTGACCTTCTGATTCCAGTCAAAGTCAGAATTCCGTGCGACCACTCATTGGCTGAAAAGGCCTCGCATTTCCAGCCAGCCAGCACGATTCCAAACTCGAAGTTGCTCTAGCGGCCGACACCTTCGACCATGAGCGACCCCGTGCGCGACCAGCGCTTCCAGAAAGTGCACAATGACCCGGTAAGCGACGCCCGTTCGCGTCTAAGCTCGTGCAATTGGACTGACTATTGCTGTGCGGTAATTCCGTTTCCGCCGCCAGAGATTCGCGCGCAACTCGAAGCGCAAGAACAAGCTGCAGATCGACGGCCGCTTCGCCGCGGCGCTGAAAGACGAGCGCTTCCAGAGCGTGCAGGGGAAGTACGACAAGTACGGCCGCCGCATCGAGAAGAAGGACAACGAGCTGAAGAAGTTCTACCGCCTGGACGACGAGGACGAGGAGCAGGAGCAGGAGGAGGAGAAGGCCGAGACCAAGGCGCCGTCCACCACGAGCTCCGACGACGACAATGAAGACGCAGACGCCACCGTCGCCAAGAACAGCGAGAAGCTCTCGCGTCTCGACTACCTGAACCGCATGGCGCGCGGCGAGCTCGAGTCGGGATCGGACAGCTCGGACTCGGACTCGGAGGACAGCGACGACGAAGAGGTGGAAGCTGCTGCCAAGGAGGAGGAAGAGGACATCCCCATGGGCGAGGAGACCAAGCGCTTCGCTGTGCTCAACTGCGACTGGACGCGCATCCGTGCCGTGGACCTGTTCGCGCTCTGCCAGTCGTTTGCGCCTGCCACGGGTGCCGTGCAGAACATCACTATTTATCCGTCGGACTACGGCCTCGAGAAAATCGTATGTGCAAGCGATCGCTTTGAGCTGAAACCAAGCGAGTGGATACTAACCATTTGCGTTGTAATGTGCAGAAAGAAGAGGAGCAGCATGGACCGCAGGGTCTTTGGGATGAGGAGGACAAGAAGGCGAATGCTGAGGAGCCGCTGGACGACGACGAGGAAAATGTGGAGGCTGCTGAGAACGAGGAGACTAACGATACCGGAGACGAGAACGACGACGAGGAGAAGGCGGAAAGAGCTGCCAGTGACGACGCGGATGGCGACAGCGACGCGGATGGCGAGAACGACTACGACTCGGACGACCCGCTCGGCGTGAAGAAGAGCGTGACGCTGGAGGGCGGGTCTGACGGCTTCGATCCCGAAAAGCTGCGCGCGTACGAGCTCCAAAAGCTGCGTTATTACTATGCCATCGTGACGTGCGACTCGGTGAAGACGGCCAGCACGATCTTCGACCAGTGCGACCAGCTCGAGTACGAGACATCATCCAACGTTCTCGACCTCCGATATGTGCCGGATGACACGACCTTCGCCAATACGCCCAAGGAGTCGTGCGACAACGTACCTGACCACTACAAGCCGGCTATCTTCGCCACGCTGGCGCTGCAGCAGACCGATGTGAAGCTCACGTGGGAGGAGGATGACGACCAGCGTCTTGAGCTTCTGACGCGTCCAGCTGACTGGAAGGATGCCCACGACGATGACTTCAAGGCGTACCTCGCGTCGGACGAGTCGGATGCTTCCGAAGCTGAGGACGACAGCGACGATAGCGATGAAGAGGCCGGTGGCAAGGAAGCTGCTGCTGCCCCAGACAGCAAGAAGACGGCCAAGAAGGAGGCCAAGATCAAGAAGCTGCGGAACCGCTACCGCTCGATGCTGCTGGGCAGCGATGCCGAGGATGAAGACGACGGTAGCGCCCCTGAGGGGGGCTTTGGAGCCAGCAGCGATGAGGAAGACGGAGTCACGGGCGACATGGAGATGTCATTCACGCCTGGCGCAGGCGACGTGCTGAAGGCGAAGCGGCAGAAGGAGCTGGAGGCGAACGAGACGCCCTTCGAGCGGTACACGCGTGAGAAGAAGCAGGAGAAGAACCGCAAGCTGCACGAGAAGCGCGCGCAGCAGAAACAGCTTGAGCGGGAGCAGCGCGAGGTGCTCAAGAAGAAGGGTCGTGGTGCCACGGAGGCGAACTTGCTGCGTGAGGCCATCAACGGCGGCGGCGATGGCAGCGAGGGCGACGACAGCGACAGCGACCAGGACGAGCGCAACTTCGACATGAAGAAAATTACCAAGCAGCAGAAGGTCAAGTCTCTGAAGGGCAAGCGCCGCGCCAAGGAGATGACCAAGCTGGCGAAGCACAAGGCGAGTGGCGGACTGCAGGAGGGCTTCGAGTTCGACGCGGCCGACCCGCGTTTCGGTGCGCTGTACGCCAAGGGCTCGCAGTTCCAACTGGACCCGACGGACCCCAAGTTCAAGAAGACGGACGCCACGCAGGCCATCTTCAAGGAGCGGCGGCAACGGTATGACCAGGACGCGGAGTCCGCGACGCGGGCCAAGCCTGCCAAGGCGGACTCGACTGCTGCCAGCGCCGATACCAGCAAGCACGCGCTGAACGCCATGGTGGAAAACCTCAAGCGCAAGTCCCAGCAGCAGCAGGACAAGAAGAAGGCCAAAAAGCAGAGGAAGAGCAAGGCATGAGCGACGAGGAATCATCGCAGCTAGAGCCGACGATCGATCGAGAATGGTCTCAAATATATAGAGAAGTTTTGCTAGTTAGTGGCCGTTTCGGGAGCGAGGAGTCGCCGTTCGTAGAGATCCCCCATCGAGCCTAAAGCACCAACATGCAGGTAAGGACGGAAGCGTATTGCGTGTTGCTGGGTGTCGCTATACAACTTCCGTAGCTAAGTGGCGAGCTTGCTTCGTGTAGCGCATCCAGATCCAGGAGGTCCTACCGAAAGCCGGACTCGTGTACTCGGAGCGGGGCAACTTGACGGAGGTGCTGTGCAAGCCAAAGATCATGCCCATCAAGTCGGCGACACTGCTGCGCATTGAAGAGATCGAGAAGCAGGCACGCGCTCTGGCCAGACCTGCTACTGCCAGCTCGCCTAGTGTGGACTTCTATCGTCCTGCTTCGGCGAGGAAATGACTCGAGGGGAGCAGCAGGACGAATGAGCGCGCCGTTATCACGACAAAGAGCTATCTATCGTTGCAACGAGAACACTTAACACGTAAAAAAACACTTGCACCTTCAGGAGCAATCCTCTGTGACGTGCTTTATTCACTGTGATAACCGTGCTCCATAGGACAGACAGGAGAGGCGGATGCTCGTAGCAGAGACCGTCTCCTGCTGCCGAGCGAGCCACTCTTACGACGTATAGCGCGTTACTGCATACCGCCCGAAAACATCTCGAGCAGAGAGCTGAGCCCCGATCGCGGAGGCTGCAGTCCGTAGAACTTCTGCCCGATGACGCTTAAATACTGCAGCAGCCAAGCAATACAATCACGCACGACAAACGTTGGTGATCGTGCTTCTTCAACTGCTTCCAGCAGCTACAGGGGCACGTACGCTCTGAAGACTGCTGTCGCGCGCAAGTGCCGGCGCGTAACGCTCCTGGAGCATCTGGAAAAGGGGCAATGCGTCACGCTAGCGATCCGCAAAAAAAAAAAAACACACACACAGCAAATAAACGGCCAGCCACACTAGTCAGAGCATGCTTCAACCTGTCAGATACGACGAGCCTTAATCTGCTCTCACCTCCAGCGTCAGCAACAGGAACCGCGTGTAGTTGAACAGCGGCAGGTCCACGGGGCGTCCAGCACCTTGGCACTGGGCCACGTACGCCTCGTACACCTTGTTGGCGTCGCGCAGGTTCTCCAGACTCAGCAGCCTGCGAAGCAGCGAAACAAACGCATCAGAACCATAATTTCCTTCCTCCACCCCCCAAAAACCAGTCAAGTCCTTACTGCAGCACCGCGCGAGCAAGGTACAGGTCGGATTCGCTGGGGTATCCCTGCGTCGACCACTGAAAGAGCGCTTCGGCCAGCTCCTGCGGGTTCTCGGCGTGCAAAAAGTGCTTCATCGCGTGCGTGAAGTCCCCCGCGCTGCGGTAAGCGCGCGCCAGCAGCAGCTGCAGCTCCGGGTCTCCGCGCTTGCGAGCGCCTTCGACTGCTGACCACTTGACCGCGTTCTTGAGGAACAGGGCCAGGTCGGCGCTGAACTGCGGCTTGGGCAGGAAGGCGGCGTCGATCTGGCGGATGCGCTGCTTGTGCGCGTCGTCCACCGGCTGGCGGAAGTCCGCGAAGACGGAGACCATGAGGTTGGCCATCTCGGTGGCCGCCGTGTTCTGGTCGTGCTTGATGAGCGTGAGCGCCGCCTCCAGCGCCAGCGCCGCCGCCTTCTCCTGCTGCTCGGCGCTGGGCTCGTCCCCCTTGAGGAAGCGCATGAACAGCGTCTTGTACATCTGCAGCGCGCCGTAGAAGTCGCCCGCCGCCAGCTGCAGCTCCAGCTTCTTGCTCACATTCTCCACGCCCGCGGGCTCGGGGCTGGCGCTGCTCGGGGCCGCCTGCTTGGCGCCCGCAGCCTTCCGTGCCAATGCTCGGCGGTTCATCGCGGTGGATACGTTTAGTGTGACGCGAGCGACTAGAGTTGCCAAGTTGCAACGTCAGGACGCCAACTTGCAACTGATCCTGTACCGGTAGCAACGGACCGCCACCGGTATTCATGACCTCTATTGACAGTCATTGCCTCAAGCGGGTAGACAGGCTGTAAACCAATTACACGATTCACTTCCTGCAGAACATAGTTCCTATGTTCTGCAACTGTTGCTAACCAGAAAGACGCAGCAGGGTGGGGCTCAATGCGGCAAGCTGAGACTTCACAAACTCAGATTGTTGGAACACTCGGTGGCTGACCGCAAGGCATCTCCGTGTTTTCGACCTTGAGCACGTCAAAGTCGCGCTAACTTACAGGTCCCGGTACTGGGCCTGCTCGGGACCGTCGTTCTTGGGCGGCGACTTCTTGTTCATGGCGTCGTGCAGCCGCTGGTCCTTGCTCGAGTTGGCCAGCATCAAGTAGTTGCTCAGTCCGCGGACGGCACTGCGCGGCGGAAGACAAGCAGGGACAGCACACAAGCGTCAGCCACCAGCGAGTAACCACCCACCCAACTACAGCATCGAGGAAACCAGAAAGCAAGCGCAATGGACGTACTTGGCCTTGAGCGCCTCGATCTTCTCCGGGTCCGTCTCGCTGCGGCCCTTCTCGAACTCCCGCCGCACCAGCTCCTTGATGGCCTGGCCCTTCTTGCTCTGTACGCAGCAACCAGGCGAAGTAGAGCGCAAACCAGCAGCCCACAAACACAGCGGCAAGTCAGCACCAATTGACACTGGGCGGGGAAACGCCTGCGTGCTGCTGAAGGCAGCGATTTAGGCAGTCAGGAGACAGCAGACGACCGGGGGGCACGTACGTTGCCGCCAATGTGCTTGGCCAGACGCAGGGAGTCCCGGTACAGCTGCGCAATAGCGAGGCAACGTCAGCACGAGCGAGGCTGGACGAGGGGTGCAGACAGGCAGGAGGCAGCAGGACGGGTGGTGCGCACCTGGATCGTGGTGCGCGTCACTTGGTTCGTGGCGGACATGTCAACGTGTGGCTTCAGACGAATAGTGACGCCGTATATCACCCGTCAGAAACAAACCTGCGAAAGCCGATGCGATAGGGTACCGTAGCTGGTCGTGCAAGTACGAATACTGTGACCAGGAGGACACATTGTCCTTCTCCTCATTTTGTTGCGGTGCATGGCGTCGCTGCTGTCAAGGACCGCCTATCATTCAGTCTTTACCACGCGCTGCAACAATGCGGCAGCAATGTCGATGCCTGACATCGTGCACAGATACCGCAATTGTAATGCAAACCGTTAGAAACGGCAAGCCAGCTGCGGCGCTCACCCTGCTATTGTGGTCCATGCCTTCTGGGAGTGCCTTTAGCCTTGATGCTCGCCGACACCAAGCGCCCCAGATAGGACTGACGGATAGGCGCACAGATTGGGAAAAACCCTACTGGAGAAACGGTGAGACCATCAATCTATTCAACAAATGATGACATCACTTCAGGGCTTGCTGTCCTAGATGCAGGGCCTACACGTACACGACGTGTAGGGCCTTCGCGGCACGCTGCTGTGCTTGTTAGTGTGTAGTTCGCTTTCGCTGCGAGTCAACTTCAACGCGGCCGAACAACAGAAAGCAGACCGCCTCCATTCAGCTATATTGGGAATTTACAATAGTTATTCACGGTCAGCAGCGTTCATCTTTATGTGGGTATCCCCCGAATATATCATAGTTAAATACGGTGCGCTGGAAACGTCTGTAATCGCGGCACAGAGGGCGTTGGAAAGACAACTTGTTGTACTTGGCAATCATCGACCGTGACCACACTGTCGCCTCGGCTGGCATCGCGCTGCACGTCCGACCGCCACCGCCGCCATGGGCGCCTGCAACTCCCGCGACGCCAACCGGTCGCCCCGACGACTCAACAACTGGAAGGTGGAGGAGGAGACGCCAACTGTCGTCGACGGGACCGCTTCAACGCCAACTGGCGCGGATGACCAAGCTGCTGCTGCTGCTGCTACGCCCGGTGGGGACGAGCACGAGAGCGAACTGGCGCTCAACTGCGTCGCGTACAGCTCGTTCCTGGGCGACGACTGCCTCAGCGGGTGGGAGGACGGCTCCATCCAACGGCTCCAGTGGCGCACGACCGCCAGCGCCGCCGTCAACGTGTGGAAGCCGCACTCTCGGTCGGTGAACCGCATTGTCATCGGAGACAAACTGCAGATGATCTACTCGTGCTCTCGGGACACGACGGTGGCCATCACGCCCATCACCGACAAGCCTGCCTCGGAGACGGCGACCGTGCTGCGCGGCCACCAACTGAATGTGTCGACGGTCGCGGTGGACGACGCCGAGCAAATGCTGTGCTCGGGGGGACGAGACACCCAGACCATATTTTGGGACCTCACAACGAGTCACATTGCAGCCAAGAACACGACGTCTCAGAACGTGGTAACGTGCTCGACGTGGCTGCCAGGTGAGGCTCTCGTCGCACAGGGCAGTGAAGACCTGAGTGTCAAGTTTTGGGACCCGAGAACGCCTCTACGCGTGCCTGCCCAGTCGCTACGAGGATTTGTGTATTTCCCGCTGAGCATTGCGGCGTACAGTGAGGGTGACAGCACTTACCTTCTGACGTCCAGCAAGGGCTTCAACGGCGTCGGCTGCGAGGCACGAGTATGGGACCGACGCACAGGCAAGCAGGTCGTTGAGTTCCAAGGACACCAACAGGATGCCACCGCGTGCTGCTTCCTGCCCCGCTCTGCAGATAAGAACGAAATCGAGGTGGAGTCTGGGGCCCTGCCGATGATCCCGGTGACTGCCTCCAAGGACGGAACGGTGAAAGTATGGGATGCCAACTCGTTATCTCCACTGGCCGAAGCACATGCGGATGGAGCCAAGCGCATGTTCACGAGCCTGTGCAAGGTGGACAACAGCACACTTCTAGCGAGCACGTTCGGAGGGCAGGTCCTCGCATACTCTCTCGATCGTGAGAAGCGAACGCTTGCGTTGAGGCCTCGCCAGACCAATACCCGCTAAGTTTATTAATAACGTTACGCAGAACAGAAATAGCTCTGTTTTCTTGGTCGAAGAGAGCAATATTTAGACGAGCAGTGACAGCGGTTGCCCCGTACACTCATTTGCACCAATGTTTGTGTGTTGATGTTGCTGGTAGCATGGCGAGCAGCGTCGATCTTCTAGCGGAGTGTGCGCAGCAGCTCCGATCGTCCCAATTCGAGTTCGAGGAGCTACTGGGCGCGTCCGTGGCCAGCGTGTGGCAGGCTCTGGGTCGGCATGTGGCTCGGCAGCTCACTCAGCGCAAGGGGGTGTCCTTCCAGCAGCTAGGCAAGTTCGGCTTCTACAAGGCTCAGGCGTCCGTGCTTCCCGCTGCGCCAGTGTTCCTGCTCGCAGACCGCTTCACTTCAACATACGGCGTTGTGTGGCGCCAAAACCGCCCACCAGCACCGCTCACAGCCACGGCCGAAGTCAACATGGCTACTCTTGGGAACGACGCCGGGCTCGGGTCGGACCAAACGCGTCACGCTCTAGATGCCATCCTCGCGTTTGTCGGTAAAAAGCTGCAAGGCGGGGAGAGTGCCGGCAGATTGACGCTTCCAGGGGTCGGAAGCTTTGCTCTTGGTGGACAAACGCTATCCTTCACCTTCGATTCAACCTTGCTTCGTGCGATCACGCAGCGTGCTCAAGTGGAGGCGCCCCCTCCCTCTGCAATTTTCCGAAAGAGCTCTACCAACGCTGTGATTGACACCTTGCGGACCAAGGCCTCGCAACTCGATTCACGCAGCAGCTTTGAAACCCCGGCGATGCAGCGCTCCATGTCTGTGGATGGAGGACTCCAGGCCACGAGTAAGTCCAAACACCACCTCAAACCGATTGATCATCGGTCCACTGAAGCTTCGTACGGAGACGACGTCGCTGCGACGAACCATCGAGACCCCGACAAGAAACACCGCAACGGTGACGAAGCGAAGAAAGAGAAAAGGAGACACCATCGCAAGCCTAGACAGGAGTCGAATGGCTTGAGCCCTAGTGACAGCAGCGACACGACTGAGCTCAACGGTCGACAGATTTTGCCGCGCTTCCTGATCCCGGAGCCGCGCGTACCCCCCGCGGAGCTGAAGACACGCCCAGCTCACGATCAAGTCATGCAAGCCGCGTTCCAGCGCGAGGTGGCCAGCATCGAGCAGGCGAAGCGTGCGGACGACCAGTTCCACGCCACGCAAGCTACGCGGCAGCGTCTCGTACAGATCCGTGACTTGCAAGTGCGGGCTGAGCGATCCGTGGCTCGACGGGAGCTCAACGCGTTCCTGAACAGCCAGATCGAGGAGAAGCGCAGTCGGTCGCGTCTGAAATCGGCCTCAAGCGACCACCGAGAGCTCAAAATCCTGCCGCTCGAGCGCGAGACGAGCGATGAGACGAAGCGAGCCGAGAAGCAGAAGCTCAACCAGCGCCTGAACGAGCAGGTGGCGGCCAAAGCGGCGCTCAAGAAGGACCGGCGCACGCTGGACCAAGCCGAGTCGGCCTACTTCATCTCCAAGTTGAAGGTGCAGGACGACGTCGATCGCCAGGAGCTGGCCGAGCGGAAACGCAGGGAGAAAGAGACGCTGCTCGCTGGCTGGAGCCAGCAGAAAGCCATCCGCGCCCAGAAGAAGTCGCTCAAGGTGCACACGCTCTAGTTACATGTCGTGGCCCTCAGATGTAGCCATTTCCACGAATGGATACATTTTACCTTGATTTCAGTATGACTCCTACTTGGAACTGAATTCTTGCAGTAGTCGGTCCAGTGGCATGACGCATTGGCCTCACCGCTATGCGCTGGCGCTGCTTCTCGCGTGGGTCCTAGCGGTCGGCTCCTGGCCTCGTCCGAGTCGCGCGGTGGACGTGGGAGAAGCGGAGGAGAGCTCGTCGTCCTCCTCCTGCCCGAATGCCACGACCGTCTCCATCGTCGGCAGTTCCTCCAAGGCCGCCAAGACAGCGACGTCCAGCAGTAGCAACGTGCAGATCACCGACGCGTCGACGTGCACGTCCAGTGTGGTGAAGGTCTCCTCGAACTCTGCGGGGGAGCGGTCGCTGGACCTCCGACACCGAGACATCGCGGCTGTGGCGAGTCTGCCAGCGGTCACCACCGTGTACGTGTACCTGTAGTTGGTTGGTGGCTATAGCTGTGAGAACAAGTTACCGATGCTTTGTGGCGCAATTCTGTTCTTGCTGGGAGCAGACGACTGGACAACAACGAGCTTCGCGCGTTCTCGACGAGCAACAACATTTCGGAGCTGTACGTGGCGAGCTGGCGGGAGTTTGTGGCTTAGTTGTGTGCTAAACTATGATACCGCTCTCGTTGTTCTTAGGTACATGTCCAACAACAGCATTCCGACGATAAACGCGTTCAAGTTCCCGACAGCGCTCACAGTTCTGTACGTATCATTCGTCGGGTGTTTAACTTTGGTGGTTTGGACTTAGAAGAACTTGTCGGGCTTATCGAAGATACTTTTTGTGACCAGGGATCTCGCCAACAACGCGCTTGGAGATGTTGATGGCGCCAAACTCCCGTCATCGCTGCAATATCTGTACGGCTCAGTGACCTGATCTGCGGGGTGGCTGGGGTTGTGCTCTAACGTCTGTTGTCATTGGGTTTCTGTAGGAATTTATCAGGCAACCCGATCGGCTCACTTTCCAATATATCCTTCCCATCGACCTTACTGCGCTTGTACGTGCTTTGGTGCTACGATTCCCATGGAGGAAGCATTCGAGTTCTCACAATTACGGCGTTCGCTTTTCGTTTCACGCAGGGATATGGCCGATGGCAGTGTTGCTACTCTGGAAAACTTCTCTCTCCCGAGCTCGGTGACGGCGCTTAATTTCTCGGGTAACCCCATCACTACGGTCAGAGGCGTCATTTTCCCGAACTCTCTCACGGAGCTGACCCTGATCGCCAAGGCAAATGTGGCGACAGCAGCGACGACGTCAACAGTGTCAGTTGACGAAGCCCGCGCGTTGCAAACTACGGTAGAAGTCCAAACAGCTCGGGCTGCCAGTGTCCTGGAGGAATTCGAGGTGCGCCAGAGTGATGCTGACAGGTTCGACGAGTTGACGCTGTGGGATGTTTCCACGACGTCTACGCTCAGCTGCTCCGACCCGAACGCTAATCCCCGCTATGTACAAGACACTATGCTGTGTGTGCTGTCGGACAGCGAGTTTGTTGACAAGTACAAGAGCGTGGTGGTAGCGGCGTCAAGCGGCTCCATGTCGGGCTCCATGTGGGGGACGGATGGCTCCTTCAGTAAAGAGGTGGAGAGGATCGCGTTGAGAGAAACACTTGACCAGCGACGCTCATGGTTTCTCATAGGGGCAGCAGCTTTGCTCTTGGCCTTCACCGTCTTGCTGTTCGTGAACGGTCTTTGCGTGTGTCTACGACGGAAAGCCCGTGGTGCCGCTAAAGAGGGAAAAGGAAGTCAACCCGCCATGAAAAAGGCAGCAAGCGCTAGACCAAACAGTTTCTGCTGGCAGGAAACCGCAAGTACGAGGCCAGACGAGGAGGTTCGCCACTTGTTGTCTTCCGACCCACTGACGACAACGGACGGCAACTCGTCGCAGCCTGAGCCCGAGTTTGATGTGGAGGATGGAGACTCAACAGCTAAGAAGAACGCACTTGTTCACCTCCAACAGGAGCTCCCGCGCCGCGAAATCGAAGGATCGCTCATCACGCGCCGAGAGTTGTTGTCAGCTACAGCCCTCGACCAGAACGAAGCAGCAGAGACTTGTGCAGGAGAAAGTTCATCACCATTCATCTATTTCAAAGCGGAGTTCCACCACAGGCCAATCGTACTGAAAACGCTCAGCATTGCCAGTCATCTCGGGCGCAAGGGTGACAACGGGGCATCGACCGAGCTATGGGGATTTGTGGAGGAGATTCGCCTGAGCTCGACGTTGTCGCACCCTCAGATCGTTGCCTTCTATGGCTTCGTCAAGATGACACGCTTCGCTGAGCAGTCTGGCGGCGAGGGCGTTGCGCTCGTGGTGGAATACATGAACAAGGGTGACCTGAATACGTTCATCCAATACCACAAACGGACTCTGCAAAGTCACCAAGCAAGCGAACGAGAGGCCAATTCTATGGACAACCGCGCGGGCTGGAACGATGATGCTGGAGCTATCGGCGGTGACGATGAAAGTGACGACGGCTACGACGAGGGTATTCTTCGATCGGACGGTCCCAGCAGGTGGAATTGGCGCAGCTCCTCCGCTGCCTACAAGAGCAAGCTCTCTATCGCGATCGAGGTCGCACAGGCACTGCAATACCTGCACTCGTTCTCGCCACCGCTGTTCCATGGCAACCTCAGCTCCCGGAAAGTTTTCTTGGACGGCGACTGGAACGTGAAGCTCGGCGACCTGACCTGCTGCAGCGCTCTCCGGCGCTGGTCATCGGCACACAAGCACAATGGTATCGGTTCTCCTCCGTCTGCGACCGGATCCGCAGCGAGGCTCTCTGGGCGCAGCAATTGTAGCTTCCAGCCGGCTGGCGAGGAGATCCACATGGACATGACGGTCTGGACAGCTCCGGAGGTGCTTGACGGGCGCCAGTACACGCAGAAAGCCGACATTTACTCGTTCGGTGTGCTGCTCTCGCAGCTGGATACGTACGAATGCTCCTCAGCCGAGCACTCTGTCATGGACGACACGGAAGTACCCATGCTGAATCATACCGACAAGGAACACCCGTCGACAGACGGAGAGGGGCCGACTTTGCTGATGTTCCGGTGTCAGGCTTTCCAGCCGGAGGTCCGCCCAACGGCAGAGGAGGTGCTGCAGGAGCTGCGTCAAATGGAACAGACGGTCAAATCTCATCGGTAGCCAACATGCTTGAGTTTGTGCAGCATTCCGATCATCGTCATAGAGAAATATAAGCATCGATCTAGCACAAGTTATGAAGACAACCAACAACAAGCTACTGTAACTCGCACCAACGTACAACAGTGCACACATATCGTACATGCGCATTCGATTCTTGCTGTCCACAAAATCTCTCACGTATACGCTGTACTCGGAAAAAAGCCCTACACTATCGTTAGCTTCACTTTTGCTGAAGGATAATTTGACAACTTATCGCGCTCCTAAACTTCATCTAGGGAAAGATCCGTCTCGATGACGGTGCGATGACTCTCCGTCCACTGCAACAGCCTCTGCAGTTGATCGAACGAGCACGCCTCGCGGAAGTA
This sequence comes from Phytophthora pseudosyringae, assembly GCA_019155715.1. Lineage (NCBI taxonomy): Eukaryota > Oomycota > Peronosporomycetes > Peronosporales > Peronosporaceae > Phytophthora > Phytophthora pseudosyringae. The sequence goes on along the minus strand of JAGDFM010000180.1, from coordinate 44,105 downwards.
GCGCTCCAGCGATGGCGACATCATGTTCAAGCGAAGAGCTTCGTTTCGCAGCGCAAAGAAGACCTTGAACAGCTTCGTAAGCTCCACAACCTCTTCGTTGAACATTTGCTGAGCATGGCACTGCAGCTGGAGCTTTTGGTCGGCATCAAGATTCAGCAGCGCGTCTAGCTCCATTGCCAATGGATTTCCCGAAAAAGTGCGCAGCATTTGCACCTGCAGCACTCGTGTGCGCATTGCAGCAAGCTGGCGTCCCACGAAAACAAAGCATTTCCACACCGCTCGCTCGCGTTCTTCGTGCTGCATAGCCAGCGTGCGGCGCTGGCGGTTGAGTCGCATGAGCGACTTGAAATTTGCTGGGTTCTGGATGGTTGCGAAAGCTTCCGTACGACCTGTAACCACCTCAACGCGGTTCTTCCAGTCAAACATTTGCGGTGAGTTCGGGCAGGGCAACGGGCCAAAACCCGGGCCGCTGACACCCCATTGGTATGAACGAACGAGATCGCGGTTGATCTGCAGACGTTTGATGCCGTTTTCCAGCGTTTCCACGTATGTCTGCTGCTTCTTGCGGCTTTCTCGCGCAGAGTCACGATTGCGCTCGAGCTTCTTCTCTTTCTTCTTGGCTTCTTCGTCCATTAGCGACTTCAAAATACTGCTCACTTCAGGTTCTTCGGGTTTTCTCGCGATATTCACAAAGCCCGGTCCTACACCCTTTGGCTGCAGCGCTCTAGCCGGTTTCAGCACCGGACCACCAGAGGGAGGCATGCCCACGGGGAATGCTGGAGTCATCTCCACGTCACCTGCCTGTCCGCTCTGTGGGTTGACCTGTTGCTGCATATTCGTGTTCAGAGGCATTTGCATATTCATGCCCATCGGCATGCCAGGAAGCCCCATGGGCATCTGCATTCCATTCATGCCCATTCCGTTCATCTGTGCCATCTGAGCCATCTGCATTTGCATTTGCATCTGCAACTGCATTTGCATCGGGAGCGGCATGCCATTCATGCCGTTCGCACCGTTCACTGCATTCGCGCCATTCATCCCGCTCATACCATTGGCGCCGTTCATCGCGGTCATACCGTTTACGTTCATTCCCATGGGCATCTGCATAGGCATTCCCATCATGTTCATCCCTTGTGAGCCCATCATCGAGTACATTAGGAAGGGATTCATCATCATTCCTTGCGGACCGAATCCGTTGGCCTGCTGCGGCAGGTCGTTCATCGTTGCGTCGTTGTTGTTGCTTGGGGCTGTGTCCGCGTTGTTGGTCTTGTTAGCGCCGCTGCCGGTTGCACTACTACCAGACGGGGTGCTGGCCTGTGTCCCTGCTGCACCGGGTTTCTCCTTAGTGCTGTTTGAGCTAACAGCGTGCTGCGAGACAGCAGGCGAACTGGGCGTCATTGACGAAGACGTGGCCGGCGTCGCTGGAGCTCGGGACGCTGGGCACTTGGCAATCAGCGAACCAGCCCCGTCCGCCACGGCAATTTCAAGCGCCGTCGGGTTTGATGGATTGGACTGACGACGGTGAGCGGACGGGTTGCTGGGTAGGCCAGAAGCCGGCGCGTGTGTGGTTGCATTGGTTTGGTTGCCACCACCGAAGCTGTTCATCCAGTTAGACCCGTTGGGACCTGCAGCCTGCTGGAATTGCTGCTGCTGCTGCTGTTGGTACTGTTGTTGCTGCTGCTGAAGCTGCTGCTGCATTTGCATGTGCATCTGCTGCTGATGGAACTGCTGCATGTGATTCGGGTGCATCTGCATCTGCTGCTGCTGCTGGTGAGCCTGGTGCTGCTGGTAGCCCATCATGCGCTGCCCGTTGAACATCATGCTCTGCATGGTCGCGTTGCCCCGATCGGCCTCCAAGTGCTTGGCGAACGTCGCCTCGTTGGAGTCGTCCAGCATGTTGACGATGTCCTCGCTGAGCGACCGCTGGACGTTCGCGCGCGGCTTCTGCTCACCGGCCGGCGCTGGGGCTCCGTGTACGTGCGCGTGCATCGTGTTGGGCGACGCGTTCTGCTGCTGCTCGTAGCCCGTGGGGGTCCCCGTCGCGTTGAGGCTGGACGACACGTGCATGCTCGGGTTCGGACTGGCCGTGGAGCTGGCCGTGGAGCTGGCCGTGCTGACCTCGTCCGTGAACATGTCGAACTTCATGCCAAAGTTGGCGTCGTTCTCGTTCCAGTCGTCCCACAAGTTGCGGCTCATGTTGGACGACAGGCCTCTGCAAGAAGCGGCCAATAGGGAAAGCACAAAACAAACAGAAAACCCGTTTAGCAATACAATACGGCGATTTCACTGTCTGTCTGTAGCCTTCTGCCCTCAAGGACGTACGAGAGCACGGGGTCCAGATGCAGCGGCAGGTCCGTCATGCCGAGGTCCATGGACGGCTCATCGCCCTCACCGGTCTGCTCACGACAAACGCAAGTGAAGGAGGAGGTTAGCTAACGAGTGATGGTCCCTCCCAGTGTGTGTGTGCATGTGTGTGGACGGACGCGTACGCCGAGGGCCTGGTACGGCTGGTAGTGGAGCGCGGCCTTCTTGGCCTTGGGCGCCTTGGACATGCTGACGAGCGGGTGGACGCTCTGCTAGACGTGGACAGGTGGCCCGCTTGCCTCGTTCGCTGCGGTTCGGCGTCTACCGCCGAGTCGGAGGTAGCGGCAGCACCTGTCGACCGGATGATGTCACAGCGGACAGCCCCGCAAACGTAATCCGAGGTCGCGGCGATTGGGTAAAAACGCATTGGAGCGCGACGAGGATTCGCTGAAAACAGATTCAAGCGAGGTCTGATGTACGAGACGAAACACGATACACCCTCTATTTCACTAGGTGTTTGCGTGGCACACACAACCTGTTTGTGATTGGTCCATGAGCATTTTTGACCAATCACTGGGCTTCTCTCCAACTGTACATCAGTACTTTGAAGTTAACTGCACTGATTCCACAGGAACGATCTTACGGTGCTCTAACGTTGCCCGGTTGAAATGCTTGATTGGCCAGAATATTTCATTATGTAATCAAAAGCAGTACATGGAACGGCTTTGGTTCCGATCACCTCAGTACGCGGCCATGTAGAAGTTGACACCGCCCGGAAACGCCATGTGATTGGGCGCGGGTCCGGCCTACGTGTCCGGCCTGCATATCGGACGCGGATATCGCGGTTTTGATCATCTGACAAGGAGAGTGACCTGTGGGAAGTCAACTAAACTGCACACACTCGTAGCTTTTGTCACAAGGCTAGTCGTGATGTGGTTTTGGTGTTACTGGTACCAACTGTGGCAAAATCCCTCGCAACACCGGCAAGCTGAACCCGATTTACCGAAAAGTTCGTCTCGATACCTCGGCCTTCCACCGCGCACCCCACTGTACCGACGTAACAGAGGTAACGTCGAATACATCACAACGGGCACCCGTGCCTGCCAAGCTTCAGCAATGGCAATCCTGCCCATAAGCCTCTCGATCTCGGGCAACCATAGGAAAGGAGACACGTCCTCGGCCATTGTTGCCCACGCTGATTGGCCGAAAGCCTCCCCCTTACCCTTGCGGGGTTGTGCTCCGCTGGGTAGCTCCTGAGTCATTTTCCCTTCTCAGCAGTGTCGGCCGGCTGGTCCGTCGCAAATCCCGTGCGCAGCCGGCCCGGCTCGGAACTGGTGGCTCTTGTTCAGCCGCTTTGGGCGCCAGCGCCGACAGTAGCTTTTCGGTCTCGAGACAAACAAGCAGCAGGCGGTCAAGATGTTGGTGTGGCAGGACATTTTCACGGAGGATGAGGTGATGTCGGACTCGAACAAGGTGTCCCCGTGCAAGGACCTCGAGGGCAACGAGATCTCGGGCATGTTCCAGGTGGCGTCCAAGACGGTGGCCAAGGGCTCGGACAACGTGGACATCGGCTGCGGCGACGCCTTCGGCGGCGAGGACGAGCAGCTGGACGACTCGGTCGAGACGGTGAACAACGTCATCGACGACTCGATCGGCTTCGGCTACATCGAGACGGGCTTCGACACCAAGTCGGAGCTCAAGACGTACCTCAAGTCGTACTTCCGCAAGACCATGAAGCACCTCAAGTCCACGGGCGCCAGCGACGAGGACCTTTCCCAGTTCAAGAGCGACGCGCAGGAGATCGTCAAGTTCCTCGTGTCCATGTTCAAGGAGCTGCAGTTCTACATGTTCAAGTCGTGCGACTCGGAGGCCGGCCTCGCCTACGCCTACTACCCAGAGGGCGCCGTCGCCCCCATCTTCTGCTACATCAAGTGGGGCCTCAAGGAGGTCAAGTTCTAAGCGCGTGCGAGCGCTAGAGTGGAGCCCGGGCCTGCCCTGCGGCGGGGAGAGCCCTATTTTCCTTGACCCGCGCATTAAACTCTAAGTAATGCCTCCTCTTCATGTACACAAGCCAGTTGTTGCTTTGACTGTCACTGTTGGTGAGACCTTCTGCCTTCGTATTCAGCGGAAACTCAACGGTCATTTAGTTGGCTCTGTGATGTAGTACATGTACATTTGCTCTATTTGATGTAGTGTCGAGGGGTATCTACCGCTCAATGACAATGGCAACGACGCTGAGCCCCAGCACCGTGAACAGCACCGCCAAGATCTTGAGCGTGAAGACGCGGAAGTCTAGCTGCTCCACGTCCTCGCCTTCCTTCTCCATGTCCCCGACGCCGTGGTCGTAGTGCAGTGGGATGAAGTCCACGCGGCGGAAGCCCTGCGTGTTGCGCAGGTGCTCGTTCTCCAGCCGGAAGAAGCTCCAGAATGTTCGCCGGAAGAGCTCCAGCACCATGGTGAACGGCTGCAGGTAGAGCGGCAGCCAGCGGGCGGCACCACGAGGAGGAATGAGCGTGAGGGTCCACGCAAAACGCAGGAACAGGTCGGCCACGATAGCGGCGTAGTAGACCCACTTACGCGAAAACATCTGCGAGTCGCCCAGGAACTTGAACTGCGGTCGACCAAGCCCCCAGTCCATGGTCACGTCCCAGATCCACGTGTACAGCGAACTCGCTGTGAACAGGAACAGCCACGCGACCACGAACATCCGCATCTGCGACGCATTTTCTTCGCTGTTGTCGTTGTGCAGGGGGTGAAACAGGCCAAACAACACGACCACCTGCGTGAGCGCATACTTGGCAGAGTTGGGGAGGTGGGGCCACCACGTTTTCGTGTCGTACACGCGGCGAAGATTCTGCAAAAAGCGCCACCACAGCGGCAACGCACAAACCAGCGGCACCACTACGTTCACATAGTACACGTTGTCGGCGCAGGTCGGTTCATCCGGATCCACTGTCGTAGGCAAGAAGTGAAAGTCAGACGCGCCGCCACCGGGCGGGATCACATCTTTGCGCAGAAACTCCTTCGTAGCGAAGAAGCAGACCGACCAGCTGACGTCCTGTGTGACCTTGACCGTACTCGTAAGGTAGTCGCCCACGAACGTGTGGAAGAACGACACGGGGTACAGTGGTGACCACACGACCTCCCACAACGTTCGCAGCATGCCAAGCTGCTGCCCCCACGGACGGATCGCGTAGAAGTAAAAGGTGTACAGGAACAGCGCCAGCGGATAGTATCCGCGGTGCAGCAGCTCCTCTGGAAAGTAGCCGTTCACAACCTTGTAGTAGAGCAGCACGTTTGCCAGAAAGACGATGGTCATGTTGGTGGCATCGCTGAACACCTGCGGATACGATTGCACTCGTCGCGGGTTCAGCTCGAAGATGTATCGGTAGTTGATCCGTGCCGCGCGCCAGACGTAGAGCGAGACCCCCAGCAACCAGTGCAGCAGCAACAGACAGCCAATCCCGCGGTATACCGGGTAGGCACGGGTGCGTACGAGGTCAATGAGATGGTTCTCACGGCCGTTGTGAAACGTGGGCACCACGAGCGAATCCCAGCAGACCCAGATCAACAGGATGAGGCACGCGCCAGCCTTGATGCCCAGGTAAATGTGGCCCCAGTTGACAAAGTCCTCCTTCTTGGTCATGAGCGTTGCTACTGCAACGGTCGTGTTCCCATCGCAGAACCAGTCGGCGAATGACTGCTCCAACTGCTTCAGCAGCTCCGAGCATCGCTGCGCCTGGGCAAACTCGAACGTCTGCAGCTTGGCCTTCTGCTCCTCGCGTTGGTCCGCCGGGAAGCTGGCAATCTTGACGTAGCGCTTGAGAATCTTGACGAAGCCCGTGTAGTTTAGCAGTGCAAAGTTGTGCAGCAGGTTCAGCAAGCGATGCAGCTCGACTAGCGAATTCTTGAGCGATTCCTGCGCTGTAGCCGGTGCGTCCTCTCGGTGCTGCGCCTGCAAGTGCTCGAGCTGCTCGACCAGCTGCGCCGCGTGGCGCGCGTAGGCGTGCTCCACCTTCCTGTACTCGTGCTCCAGCGCCTCCTCGAAGGCCACGGGCGCGGCGAGCAGCGACTGCAACTGGTCGGACTCGGCGGACGTCGGCGGCGTCCCTGGCAGGCGCAGGAACGCGAGCTTGCTGCCGATCTTCTTGGCCAGCTGTGCGCTGCTGCCCGTGGTCATGGGGCGCCACTTGTGGCCGCTCAGGGCGTTGGCCTCCATGTCCTCGGCCGGCGCTCGCACCTCCGCCGTGCTCGAGGCCGCGGCGGCGGACAGCGCCGCGTCGATCTGCCGCTGCCGCTCCAGCAGCCGCTTGAGCCCGTCGTAGTCCAGGTAGTCGCCACGCCACTCGGCGACCGAGTTGTCGCGCAGCCGCAGGCTGAAGTGCACCATGTCGGCGGTGGCCGGAGGATCGGCTTGTGGCAGTCGCTCAGCACCGTCGGACCTTCAAAAGGGGCAGTTCGCTCCGAATGCAGTCCGGCTGACGCTGACGGCTCAGGCTGACGGATGTGGGGGAACAGTTGGAGCATAGTTAACGGAAGTGGTACGGCAAATGGCTACAGCATGCTGTCCTAGATTGGGCGTCCCAGGCGTGGAGCCTGTGAAACGCGGCAGCGGCCTTGACGTGTTTTGCGCGCGACCAATCGGCCGGCGAGGAGAGACCGTCGTGGCCAGCGCAAACTACAGCTACGAATGCACTGCAAGGGCAACTTGCCCGAAGCAATGCTGCTCGACAATGGAAAGTAGACTTTAACGTGTATGCATGCATATTAGGTGCCAGCAGCTCCTGGAGCTCAATGCAGTTGATCTCCATAAGCCGACGGTAGTGAAATGGATCGTGTGTTGCGTCAGCTGAGGCGGCTCCTACTTGCGCAGCGCCGCGAGCCGCATGGACAGGTCGTCCTGCGACTTCTTCTCCCGTGCCGCCTCCGTGGCGGGCAGTTCCGTGCCCACGAGCCCCGCCGAGTCGAGCTGGCCTGCGACCTTGAGCCCGTTCTCGTCCGCGACCATCTGAATGAGGTCGTCCACCTGGTCGGCGGGCGTCGAGAGCGACGTTCCGCTGTTCATGGCACCCTCCATGTAGGCGGAGCGCACGTCCATGTCCTCGAAGTGCTTCTCGAACTGGTCCATGGTCTGCGAGATCTTCTCCACGTTCATGGACTCCATGACCGTGTCCATGCCCTTGACCACGCCGCTCATGTTGGCCTTGAGCTGGCCCATGCTGATGGCCGTCTGCACGCGCGCCGCCACGGCGTCCATGCGCGAGGCCAGCTGCAGGTAGCTCAGCGCCTGGTTCTTCTCGCGGATCACGTTCTGCGCGTAGATCTTGGCGCCCTCCATGTTGCCCTGCTCGATGGCCTTCTTGAGCTTGGCCTTCTGCGCCACCTGGTTCTTCTCGCACTTCTTGGCGTTGCGCAGCAGCGTCTTGGCCGTGAACTTCATGTTGAACAGCTCGTCCTCCAGCTTGTTCTTGCGCGAGAAGATGTTCATCATGGCGTTCTGCTCGTCGGTGCTCTGCTGTCTAGCGCAGATTCTCGCGTTTCGCGATATATAACCGGTATACCGGAAGAGAGCGCGTCCCAGGATTTGATGCCTGCAACACCTTGTTGCAGAAATGCAACTTGCATGTGGCTGCCCTAACGGTAGTGCTGAGCTGTGCACACTGTGCATTGCACAGACCTTCTCCTCCTTAGCTCAAGCCTTATGAAGATATTGCACGAACAACTTCATCGTGCCAATAGCCGATATTGTTGTCTTCGTACCTTTTGGCGACATGTTTAGCGTAGCTTTTCAGGGAAGTTGCAGCGGTTGTGCCATATTTTGAGCTCACTCCTCGATCCGCCGCCTCAGCGCCAGAATCCTTCGCCGCAACAGCCGCCAGCAGCATGATGAATGACCTCTCGCCCGCGACCCCAGAGCCGGCGTCGCCTCCGCTGCTGCTTCCCGCGCACGTGACCCGCCAGCACCACAGCCACAGCGTGGACGGCATGAGCCCGCGCGCGCACAACACCGTCAGCTCCGTCGCCACGCTGGCCGCAGCCACCAAGGACAACCCCGCGCACCACGTTCGCCGCATGTCCACGGGCCAAATGGCCGACGAGACCATCCCCAAGGAGCGTATCGACGTCATCAACGCCTTCCTCCAGGAGCGCGTCACTGCTCGCCCGCTCGTCGGTGTTGTGTGCGGATCCGGCCTCGGAGGCCTCAGCAAGTGCCTGTCCAACCAGGAGGTCATCAAGTACGAGGACATCCCGCAGTTCCCGCGCTCCACCGTCGAGGGCCACGCAGGTGAGCTGGTGTTTGGAGATCTCGATGGGTTCCGCGTCGTGTGCATGCGCGGCCGCTTCCACTGCTACGAGGGCTACGCGATGCGCGAGACGGCTCTGCCCATTCGCGTCATGTACTTGCTGGGTATCAAGTACTTGCTGGTGACCAACGCAGCGGGCGGGCTGAACCCGGACTTCAACGTGGGCGACCTGATGATTATGAACGACCACCTCAACATGCCGGGGCTGTCTGGCCAGCACCCTTTGATCGGGCCCAACGACGCGCGCTTCGGCGCGAGGTTCACGCCGCTGTCGAACTGCTACGACAAGAAGCTGCAAGATCTAGCGCTCACGGTGGCCGAGAAGCTCGGTCTTGCTCACAAGATTCGAAAGGGTGCTTACTGCTTCGTGTCCGGACCGACGTACGAGACACCGACGGAGTGCCGTTTCCTCAGACTCGTGGGCGGCGATGCCGTCGGCATGAGCACGGTGCCCGAGGTGATCGTGGCTGCGCACTGTGGGTTGAGGGTGATCGGCCTGTCGTTGATCACCAACAAGGCGCTCTTCCCCGGAGAGGAGCGCGAGCCAGCTTCCCACGACGAGGTCCTCGAGACCGTTCAGGCCACGCAGCACGACATCGAGACGTACGTGCGAGACCTGATCGCAGCAATCGGCCAGCAGCACCAGTCGTAGAGCGGCGGTGCTGTCTAAGTTATAGGTCTGCTAGATGAAATACGCGAGAAAAAAAGCCGCCGGCAAGTTCTAGAGCGATGCACTTCGATCGGAATGGCGCCTCCCGCGCGAAAACAACTGCTGCTCGCCGCTTGCCTCCCGCGTGACCGTCGTCGTCGTCAGCCATGTCGCCAAATCAGTAGGTTTTGGGACGTTGTACCCAAAAGCAATAGTTTCCGATGACGTCGTCCGATGACGTCGACAATACCCCAGAAAAACGGTTTTTAGGGGTGTCGACGACGTCATCGGACGACGTCACTTTTGAGTGAAATTTGATCCGCCTCGAAGATGCTGAATTTGGTAGTAAAATGCGGAAGCCAGTAATATATATAATTATTATTTTATGTGCTATTACTATTTAATACTAGCGCCAGATTTAAATGTTAGTAATATACTTCATAATCTCGAAATAGTACTCAAATAAGTAATACATTCATGAAGAACTTCTTCATCCGACGTACGCTTTCGAGAGACGTGCTCAAAGGGGTTGCCGTGACCAACGATGGGTAATCTCTTTCACGCTAGTTTTGCAATTGCTCGCTGAAGCGCAAGTCTGGCTCCAATGAAACGCGCCAAGGTCGGTTATGCTATTGTCGTCGTCCTCCCACTACTACGCTTGTCGGTTCCAACTCGGAGGGGAAGATGGATAGATGAGCAGGAGTTAGTACTGTGCGTTGCCGACGTGATACATCGGATGACCTTCGAACGTCCATCTAATAGAGACCGGCTTAGGGAGGGGGCATTGTTAGGCAGCTGGCAACCTCGGGCAAGGTCTATGAGCCTGTCCTCGTGCCTGCGAAACCCGAATATGTAGATACAACGAGCGCGGACCCTTCACGTGTAGACGGCTCATTGCCGCTACTCCAGGCCTTACACTCCACGGCCAAGGAGTCACCGGCAGTCTCCTCGCACCCCGTGGTCGCTAACCACGTTCCCAGCCACTCTATCACGCTTACAGTACGTCCTCACTCGCTTCTCTCTAATACTCATGCACTACCTTCAATTGCCTGTGCACTCCTGTCGACTTCTCACTGCCGGCGTCTTCCACTTGACTGCAACGGAGCGGTCAGAACCTCGTCTGGTGTTGGGTAGGGCCTCGACCCCACGCGTAGCTATTAGCTGCTTTATCTGTCACCTTCCGGTCCAAATTGCAACTGAGAGGCGGGCGTGCCGAACCGCGCACCCGGAGCTCTCCTTACTAAGTCCCCTCCGCCTATACACTACCTACTAGCTACTCCTCAGGCTCCGCCGAGAGCCCCTTCGTGCTGCTTCCTGGCCGCTCATTCTGCACTCAATGTCGTCTCGCCCATATACCATACCTGCTCGCCATGTTGCTTGACGTGTCGGCTCTCCTCGCGATCTTTGTCTCCGTTGACGTCGACAGCGATTTTCCAGCTTCAACGCCCTTTCGCTCTACTGGTGGAGGTAGCGTCTCCACCATCGCTAACACACTGTCGGTCCCCGACTGGCGTGTCGTACGCCATACGCTGCACCTCAGTCTTCCGTCAAGTCGATCGTCACCACCATGCGGCTGTCTCGCGACATTGCGTGCTCTTCCTGTGCTGGAGAGCACCTATGTCCACACTATGGTCGGCGACGTGGAGGAAACATCACCATGTTGCATGCCTTTGAAGTCGCATCTGCTCATCGTATCTACAGCAACGAGCTGTGTGAGGACGCTGAGTCCTCCAATAGCATTGTTATTCTGCGCTAAAGCTGGTTCTCTTTCTCTCTTCAAACTCAATGCCGCTTAAGTGTAGTAGGGTTTGCAGCCGAGTGTGCGCTTGCAATTATAAGAATGACGGTGAATTGTAAGGATCATCGTCGCCACTCAGCATCCAATGTATACTTAAGCGACTGGAGTTGTTGTGATCTACCAAGCAGGACCTCTTGATTCAACTAGGCGCCCTCGCTTCGTCAAGACGTTCGTATTCCTAACTCTATTGGCCGGGCCGCAGTTCATCAGCAGTTTCTTAGGAGGGGGTGTTTTCAACGGGATCTTTCGTCATGATCCCTCTGCCCGTACAGGCAATGAGCACGCAGCGGCAGCTGATACATCATACCAACTGCCAAGAGATTGAGCGCATGAAAGATAACAAACGCAACTTGTTGTAGATAATTTACTATTAGTAGTTTTAATTATTAGTTATTAGTAATACTATCATTTCTTTTTCGACAGTTCGTAATATACATAGTAGACAAAATGTTTCAAATAATAGTAGTACAAATTGAAGAACATACTACTACTACCAAACCCGGATTCCAGTATACCGGTATCCCAGTTTGGCCTCCTCGTGAAGCTGAGCAGCTCTCCTGAAGCTTCACAGCTTCAGGAACATTTCGTGAGCGGTGGGAGCAAGGTCGCCACGACGTGAAGTGCAGCTGGCGACGGGCTCGGCAGCACAGGTGCTACCGGGTCAAATCCTAGCGTCCATAATTGAAGATGGCTTCATTTCGGGAAATGGGCAAGGGGGATGGGAAATGGGCTCTTTCGGGAATTTCGGGATTTTCGTCCCGAAATTCCCGAAAGTGCTCGCCCATCTCCCTACCACGTTGGGTAGGGGATCGACATTCCCGAAAGTGCTCGCCCATCCCCTATCACGTTGGGCAGGGGATCGTAACGGCCGGACGTCATTGTCCCCGGAGCGAGCGCGCGCTGTCGCAGCGTCGGCAGCACGCCATCGTCTCGAATCCCGAGCACGATGATGAACGATATGAAGAACGCAATGGCCTGGCAGGCTGTGGTTCCCCCCTCAGCTCCTCAGAGCGAGGAGAGCGCGAGCCCTCGGCCCAGCAACAACTCCGAGGAGGCCGCCCCCAAGGAGCGCATCGACGTGATCAACGACTTCCTCCAGGGGCGCGTCACTGCTCGCCCGCTCATCGGAGTCATCTGCGGTTCTGGCCTCGGCGGCCTCAGCACGTGTCTGTCCAACCAGGAGGTCATCAAGTACGAGGACATCCCGCAGTTCCCGCGCTCCACCGTCGAGGGTCATGCAGGCGAATTGGTGTTCGGTGACCTGGACGGCATCCGCGTCGTGTGCATGCGCGGCCGCTTCCACTGCTACGAAGGATATTCCATGCAAGAGGTGACGTTGCCCGTTCGCGTCATGTACCTGCTAGGCATCAAGTACTTGCTGGTGACCAATGCTGCGGGTGGGCTGAACCCGGACTTTAACGTCGGTGATTTGATGATTCTAAACGACCACCTCAACATGCCTGGCTTGTCGGGCCAGCATCCTTTGGTCGGTCCGAACGACACTCGCTTTGGCGGGCGATTCACACCCCTGTCGAACTGCTACGATGAGAAGCTCCAGGATCTGGCGTATAGCGTGGCAGAGAAACTTGACCTTGCTCACAAGGTTCGACGTGGCGTGTACTGCTTCGTTTCCGGACCTACGTACGAAACCCCGACGGAGGCTCGCTTCTTGAGGCTGGTCGGCTGTGATGCTGTCGGCATGAGCACGGCCCCCGAGGCTATTGTAGCTGCGCATTGCGGCCTGAAGACGATTGGGCTGTCCATCATTACGAACAAGGCCCTCTTTCCTGGGGAAGAGGGTGCCGCGGCTTGCCATGAAGAAGTCATCGAGACGATTCAGGCCAGGCAACACGACATCGAGGCGTTAGTGCGATACCTGATCGCAGCGGTCGGGACGCAGCACCATTCGCGAGTCGTTTAAATTATCGGTTTGTTAGCTACATGTAGTCAGTCATTCAATGGTGGCTTCGGACCTAGAAGAATGTCATCCAAGTGCATGCCAAATGCACGGAGTAAATTAACAGCTGACACAAACCATTTGTGGTCTATTGAGGTAGCCCGGCAAATAATCTGTCTTTTGACGGCCCGCAATCGGCTGAATGAAGTCTACTAACAGCAAAAAACTATTGTGCTGCTACTTCCCCACTTACACGCTCTTCGCAGACCGTTCGAAAACCTTGATGCATCCATCGTAGCTCGCGCTCACGATCAACCCTGTGCATGCGTTTGGGCTCACGTCGTCACTGGCCTCGAGTTTTGACTTGACCATGGCGAATGTACTCGCGGGGGCAAACAAGGCAACGGTGACAATGCCGTTGGGTGGCTCGGCAGCTGCAGTTGGCGTGGTAGCAGTGACAATGATAATCAGCAAAACATCACATTTTGTTGGGTACTACTACCGACCATACCTGTGAAGAATTCGTAGGAAGAGTTACGATCCTGCTTGCTGCTTTTACCGATGCTCATGGACCGAAGATATCTGCTAAATGCACGACAGTATTAGGCAAGGGGGAAACTATAGCGACCACAACTGTTCGAAAACAAACCTCGCTTTGTTCCAAACGTAAACAGAGCCGTTCTCGGACCCACAAATCACGAAATCCCCGTCTTGGCTAGAAGGTATAACACCGTGAGAAGGAAACTCTGATAAAAGTTCCACCTTGCGTTCATGTGCCATAAAACGATCTCCCACCTGAATCGCCCCTTGATTTGGAGGTGCCCATTGACTAGGCCCTTGTACTTGCATATTCGAGAATAATTGTCCACCGAGAAAAGTCTCATCCGCGAATCGTTTGTGCTGACCAAGAAGTACCTGCCTTCTGGGTCAAATTCGATACCCGTGACTTTCCGCCCCTTTCTCATTGGTCCACGGCTGTTTCGGCACTCAATTTGAGTGTAGTAATTCATCTGCTGGTGCGGGTTGACTTGGTAGAAGATGCATTGGCCGTTTAGCAGACCAACAATGGCACGTGTGCCGCTTGGATTAAAGCTGGCAGCAGTGATCATTACTGGAGTCTGAACGTAGGACACCACGCAGCCGTCTGGTATGTCCCAAACGCGAGCTTTATTGTCGAAGCACCCAGATAAAAAATATCGGTCCTCCTGTGTTTTGCAAGAACAACGCTGTGAGGCAATTTCATACCTAAACTGCAGAGCAAATATCCAACAAACCCTTGGATGAAAGTCTACCGCAGGTACACTATCAGGGTGATGAAATACGTGCAAGCAATCTTCACGTGAAATGTGCCACAGCCGAACCGTCTGAAAAGGAATATAAGACTGTCGTTAGCAAAACTTCAAGAAGCGAGACGACAAGTGTGAATCAAACCTTGTCCATTGATGCCGACAGGATAAAGTTGCTGCGACTCCAAGAAACATCAACGATTGGCATTGTATGTCCCTATGGTAGCGAAAGTCAACGTTAATAAGTACATGTACGCCTACAGACCCATTCGACCTCCATCTCACATCCGGCTTACCTGGTAGGATCGTTCTGGTTCACCGTCGAGGATCTGTTTTTCATCGCTCTCTCGTGCCACATTCGCGTCCTCTTCGGAGCTGATTTGAACCTTCCAAACGCGTAAGATGGCATCTTGCCCTCCGGACACCAGGCGAGCACCATCGTGGCTAAATTTCATTGTCCAAATGGTGCCGGTGTGCTTCGATAGGGTCTGTGCTAAACACAAGTCTTCCAGGTCCCGTTTTTCTTTTTTGCACGACGTCACCTGATCACGTGAAATTGACCTCGTCAGTACAAATCTTGGCAAAGCAAAGCAGGGGAGGGAGCTAAGCGAAGAGTTAGTACCGGGACATGGTTCCTTTTCGTGGGTTCTTTTGCTTTGGATTTCATCGGGAACTTGGACATGATTTTTGTAAGCGAAGGTCTCCTGGTCTTGGTGCGTTTGGCCTGCTCAACCCCTCAACAATGCTCACTCAGAAAAACCTTTGCATAAACGTACTTCAGCAGTCTCAGGAAGTCTCGCACCTCTTCTTCTTGTGGGGCGACGAAATCGTTTGGAAAAATGGAATAGGAGGCCGCTGGCATGCTGGCCAAGTCTCGGATGTCGAAAACTTCGCCCGTGTCCTTATTCTTCACGATGAACTTGCTGTCGTCGGGGTCTGTCCGTTTGTTCTCCAGCTCAGGGTCCCCCGATCGCTGGTTAGTAGGGGCATTGGAGGCTGTAGTTCATGACAGTAATTCTTAGTGCTTTGTTCTCGATCGTGCAGGCCGCACTCCAGCTCACCTGCTGACGCTTGCCGTGAAGCGTCCGCCTCCGCGTCCTCATGCGCGTCGTAGAACTACACTCGACAGCACCAGATCAGACTCCACCACTCTGTACGCTAGCACTAGCACTGTAACGCACGTCTTCGTCTGACATCAGTCCGCTGTCTTCGTGTCTGGACGCTCGGCCGTGGTCGGAGCGAGTCGCCGTCGACGCAGCAAGGGGCGGGGCGGGTGGCGCTACTGTTGCACGTGCACGGCTGCTTCCAGTTCCAGCACGAGCCTCCGCCGTCTCCATATTCGTGCAGTTTCCCCCTCGGCTTCACTGCCGCGTTGCAGCTAAGAATAAACTTCAACCAAAAGACCATCACTCCTCAAGTTGAAGCGACGCCAGGAGAAAAAGAAATGGATCCGCATTCCGGATATCGTGCCACGATACATAAGACCCCACGGACAGGATGACGATCGCCAACGCGCCGGAGCCCGACTTCTTCTCGCTGCACACGCGCAAGTCCAAGACCATCGATGTGGAGATGCTGGACTACGGCTTCGTGGAGCGCTGCGTCGATCTGGACGAGCTCAAGGGGGTCCTGGCGACGCTCCGATCAGGCAAGGAAGGGCGCTATGCGGCCTTGGAGAAGGCCACGGAGGACCGCATCCTGGCCTTACTGCCCGAGCGAGAGCGCAACAAGATCTTGCGCATGCGCTCGGGGCCGACGGCCAACGAGCTGACCGACGAGATCGACGAGCTGGCCAACTGGGCTGCAGCGATGGATCTGAAGAACGAGGCTCTGAAGAGACAGACGCCGATCAAGCGAGAGCACCCCCCTGTTCGAGGGCAGAAAGCCTCCGATGAAACACAGTCGGAGCTTGTGCGGGCTCCGACGAAGGTGGCGGCTGAGGAAAAGACCGAGCAGAAGAAGGCCAAAGCCATCCCGGCGTACGATTTCAGGTCTTGGGAACAGTACGATGTTGACAGAGCGCTGGAAGAGATTGACCAAGAGAGCGAGCGAGCACGGGAGCAGGCGAGAAAACAACGAGAGGAGCAAGAGAAGCGTGCAGCAGCTCGAAAGCGAGAACTGGAAGCCCTCCCCAAGTCCGTGGAGCTGGAGAAGCTCGAACCGGAAACAAGGAAATTGTATGCAGGGTACGAGAAGCAGAAAGGAAACGACTGCTTCAAGGCCAACGAGCTGGAGATAGCGTTGCTGCACTACACCCGCAGTATGGCGTACGACGACACCGATGCCATTCTCTACGCCAACCGCGCGCTGGTGCACCTGCGTATGAAGAACTTCGCAGCTGCTGAAGACGATTGTGCGCGCGCCATTTTGCTGGATCCTGCCTACATGAAGGGATGGAGTCGTCGTGGTATGACTCGCTACCGAAGGGGTAAGTATGCCGAGTCAGTGCAGGACTTTAAAGAAGCACTGCGGTTAGAGCCTGAAAATCGAGAGGTGACAAAGCTGATGAAAGCGGCAATGGACAAGCACGAGGAGGTCAACGGCGCTTTACTAAGCAACCAAACGTCGCCTGCCAAACACGACCCAGCGGACGAGAAGCCTTTCAAGCGCTTCGAGATTATCGAGGACGATGATGAGGAAGAAGAATTGAGGCAGCAACGCAGCAATCAAAGCACACATGACCAGCAGGTTGGATGGAGCAACGCAACGGAGAAGCCCTTCACTCGTTTTGAGATTATCGAGGAGGAGGGATCGGAAGACGAGGATGACGATTAACCAGAACGACCCAATCGTCCGGGTAGAGGCAAGTATCAGCGGTGTGCATCATACACCCGGCAACTTCAGTGAAACGCACCTTTCTTGCTTGCATAGCTCTCCAACGTGTCCATTTTGTATACATTCCTGCGGTCTAATCGGTTTCCATGTCGGTCGTCTGGCTGTCCTGCTCTGTGGGCTGGCGCACGACGCCGAGTCCTGACTTGGCTGTCGACAGGAAGTAAGAGCGGGTGTCACCGAACGACAGCACCGCCGCTTTCACGAGCATGCCGGGCGAGAAGACCTCCTCCATCACGAGCTTGTCGATGTCGTGGTTCCGCACGTCCTCCAGTCGGATGGTGCCCGGGAAGGCCTCCTTCAGCACTGTCTCGCCCACGCACAGGATCTCCACCATCACTTGCCGAGACGTGATCTTCGCCACGCGGCCGATGACCACATCGCCAAGGCGCAGCACCTGCGCAGTCGCCACCGTCTTGTTGACACGCGTGACTTCCACGACGTCCTGCGAGATGCGCCACTTGCCGCAGATGGACGCGAAGAAGGCGCCGTCGCGCACGTACACTCCGCTGCCGGCCTTGAGCTTGCCGTCCTCCGCAGCCAGACGCTGACCGGGCACCGCGACGTATCCTGCGCTGCTCATGTCGACCCGATTTCAACTGCGTCAATGGTTGGCGCGCCAAATGCGCCGATTGGCAGATAATGCGCATACAAAAGGCAGGTACAATCCTGGGAGCCATTACATCGCCATGGTGCGCCTCAAGACCCGCTACCTGGTGGTGGAGGCCACGGGCGCCCGCAAGCTGGCGGTCAAGAAGGAAGACATCACCGCTCTAATCCGCGAGTCCATTACCAAGAGCTACGGGGATTTCGGCTCCGGCTTGTCCCAGTACGCGTTCCAAGGTGGGCGCCGGAGTAAAGTGGACCTTTGTTGAATCTGCACGGCGACGCTAACTGTGGGTTTTCATGTTGCTGGTGCTGTGCAGTGTTGTATTACAATACGCAGACCAAACTCGCGGCCATTCGGTGCGCGCGCGAAATGTGCAAGATGGTGGAGACATCGCTGGTGTTCGTGACGGACGTGCACAACCAAGATGTCAGCATCCGAGTGGCTCGCGTCTGCGGTACGATCAGCTCAGTTGCAACTAGCAAGCACCACTTTCTTTGCTTTTTTTTGTCGTGCATCTCATGCTGGTCTGGTATGTGCTTGTTCAGGCTCGAGTCGCACGTGCAGAGAGCATCTGCTCAAGTTTTCCTTGGAACGCGCCACGACGCTGAATCTGTACGCTGCGCAGCCCAACTTTGACGAGGAAGTGCAAGCAGAGATCGCGCTCGTTGATCCGCAGTAACCAGGCTATTTAAATGCTCACACAAACAGACATGCTGACGCAATAAAAAAGCTTCGGGTCTCCCAAACGCATCTGTTCGCTGTATGAATTGTCTGCTGCTTGAACGAAATCTGGAGAGCATGAGCCCGTCTACTGTTAGTTGCACTTGCTCCTTCCTGTGTGCCGACTGTCTAATCGATGGTCTTGCCCTGCTTCTCGTACTCGGTCTCGATCTGCGAGCAGTGGTAATCCACCTCCTCGAAGATATCGCGCACGTTCTTGTCAGGCACCTCCATCACGTGCTTGCTCCCGTTGACTGCACCACACGCACACACACACAAGGTAAGGGGTTAGAGTCTCAGCTCCTACTTGCGATTGCTGCAAGCAGTGGCGAGTGGTGGCGTACTGAAGTCCAGCTTAATCGTGGGCAGCGAGCCCGTCAGTGCCGTCTGGTAGGCGATCTCCGCCTTGGGGTTCACCTTGCGCGTCTGTCGTCAATTCAAAAGTCCGGTCAGCAATACGCTCCTTCTCCCGTTGTATGGAGTACTGCAACGCTAACCTTCTCCGCCGTCAGCTGCCGGTAGAATTCACTGGGGACGTTCACCGACACAGACAACGCAGATACATCAGACGCTAGTTAGTCTCCATCGCAGAACTCCACGGACGAAAAAGCCCGAATCGCTTGCCGCTACTCACCAGGCCCCGGTCGCCCGCCGGTCGAAGCTGGAGAAGGACACGTTGGCCGACTTGAGGAAACGAACCACGTTGCGCGCCGCCATCTTCGCTGCTTCTTGTTGGACTGTCACCACCGCTCAATCGGACTCTCCCGCTTAAGTCACGCCTGTTGCTAACGAGGTCTTTCCGTAACTTACTCGGGAGAAACAGTAAGGAATACTTCCGACAAAGTACGGACCATGATAGATACCACTTTTGATCAGCAGCAGCGATGCCAGAGGAGCGCGCGATCGACCGCGAGAAGCACTGCCCCTTCCTGCTTCGCGTCTTCTTCAGCATGGGTGTCCACAACAGGCAGGACAGCTGCAGATCTCTACCGTCAAGTGGGTCGTGAAGTGGCGCAAGGAAACTGATCGCGGTTGCAACGGGAATGTTGCGCTGCCTGTTGATGCAGAGCGGACGCGTTCGAAGCGCTGGACGACAAACCCATCGCTAACGAGCTGCACATTTACACGTGGTGAGTTGCCGAGGAGCAGCGGTCTGGAGGTGTTGGCCCTGCTGATGAACTGCTGGTGTGGATTCCGTGCAGGCCGGACGCGACGCTGCGGGAGATCGCGGACCTGGTGCAAGACTCGAACGCCGATGCCCAGAAGCCCAACACGCGTTTGAGCATATGCGTCGTCTCGGAGACAAGAGACGGGAGGTGAGGCTACACTACTGCTACCGATACTACAGGAGGGTGGGTGTATCTGTAGGCGTTGCGGGCTGACGGAAGTCGTGTGCTGCTGCAGAGTGCTCATGCGGAAGGTGGGCTACGTGAACAGCAGTCATCGTCGATGCGCTGACGACGCCAAGACGCTCGCGAGTGTGCGGTTCCATCCAGGCGACATGGTAGACATTGCGTTGGTGGATTGAGGCAGCAGCAGCAAAGTAGCTACTGTAGGCACGTCAATATACACAGGCTGTGTCTGAAAGATAGTGCCTTACTCCTCAAACCCGATATCAGTTTTAATATTTGGCGCTGATTGCCCACACACACAGCAGGGGAAGATGGTGCTCGTGAGTACGGACACGTTCCTGGCCAAGGTGGCGGAGTTCTACGCGGAGGCGCAGGGCTCCAAGGGCTCGGTGGCCGTCTCCTGCAAGAGTGGTGCGTGCTGTAGCGGAGAATATCCCCCGGAAACGCTGCACTCTGACGTGTTGTGCGCTGCTGCTCCGATCCAGTGCCCGTGGCCAAAGTGAACGGCAATGCTCAGCAGAAAATCCTCAAGCTCACGGTGGAGGACGGAGAGCACGTGTTGCTGTTCCGCGCCTGCAAGTACGGCAACAACAAGCACAAGAAGAAATACAGCACCGTGGTAAGACTGCAGGCTGGAGAGCGATCCGATGATGAACGGGTCTAGGGACTGACTGGACCGTGGACTCTGGTGCTAATTGTTTGGTGCAGGTGACGGCCGTGAACCACGCGTCCTTCCACGCATCTCTGAGCCAGACCGTGAAGACGAAGGTGGACGTGTCCGCCAAGGACGCGGTCGGCAAGGGCCCCAAGCGAGTGGTAGCCAAGGTCAAGAAGACCACGGAATAGATAGCGAGGGACAGTGAGCACGGGCAGGCCTAGAGAACGAGTATAACGAGGAAACAGGGGGGCGAAGGAGGCCAAATGGAAGAGTTCTGATCATTACAAAGCTACAGGGGAGATGGGTCAGTTCGTATCGGCCCGAGGTGCAGATACTTGCGTCTATCACTGCGTGGACGCCGGCGAGGCGGCGACGATTTGGTCCTCGTCGTGCGGTAAGTACGTGTTGAAGGCTGGCAGCTCGTCGATGAGGGCCATGTCGCCCAACACGTCGCCTAAATAGTGGTTGCGCCGGGATGCCCGTCGCCGACCTTCTTGCAAGCCGGTGCTGGACAGCAAACGCCCCACCATTGGCATGTAGTCGAGTGCGAATCGCGGCTCTGAGTTTCCGCAGCTGCACCACGGACAAACCAGTGTGAGGAAATATCGCTGCAAGATGTGACAAGGTCGACAACGCACCCTTTGTAGGCTAGCGGCAGGTCAAACTTTGGCTTGAGCTGAGCCAAAGCTGTCTGATGAGAACGCCGACGCGTAGCTTCAAGAGCACTGTCTAATGTTCGCTGGACGCATGCCGAGGCGGAAGGTCCTTGGCCCAGCATCAACAACGCACGAAGAGAGCTCGTCGAAGATCCGAGCATGTGAAGACTGGAGCGCCTCAATTCCAACGCCGCGAGGCGCTCGCGCTCGCAGAGGAAGAACGAATCCTGTCATCAGGTGGTAAGCAATTATCTTAGTAAGCACATAAGAACGAGCAAACCGCCAAGCTGGCCGTATGTACCTCGATATCGTCGTTGCCAAGTCGAGCAGCAGCAGCAGGCGCCATCCAAATGTCCGCGACCGAAGCTGAATCCATAATTTCCGCTAACTCGGCCATAGCGTTAATATCCGCCTGCTTTTCTTCGCGAGTTTTGTCCTCGATTTTTTTGCCCTCTGCTTCAGCCGCTGCACCAAGCTCTACCAGCAAATTACTTGTTAGGGCATCGAACGATGAACATCCTGTTGACCATACAGTCCAAGCAGGGACGTCAACGTGTGGAGATTGGTCTTCCTCGCTCTTGTCTCCATGGTCGTTCTGCCAGCGCCACCGTGCTGTTGTACTTGCGTCCGATACTGGCAAATTTGCCTCGAGAAAATGCAATGAGCGTCGTACATCCCGCTCGAAGAATTTGCCCAGAGCATCAATTAGAGATGGTGCTAGCTGCAGTCCTTCGATGAAGGCTACCAGACGCATCCAAGTTGCGAACTCGTCCATTGAAGGCTTGCGAAGCTCACGACATAGCCGTCCAGGTTTTGCGGGAAACGCATCAGGGAGCTGTGCGCATGTTACGACAATGGGGCACTTCGAATGCTTGGCGATGGAGCTCACAGCGTTGAGGAAGCCTTTGTCTTCGTCGAATACCAAATCGACATCCTCGAACAGCACAAGCGATAAGGATGCTGCTGTCGCTTTCTCCAAGCTTTTACGGCTCTTAGAGTGTCTCCTCTTCTTCTTGTGTTTCTTCTTGCTCTTATCCTCTTTGCCCCCAATGTGCAACACTCGAGTAGACTGCGTAGCTTCACCGCAAAGCTCGACGACACTCTTCCCGGAACGATTTTGAGCCGCGTTAATCTCAATGATTTCGTAGCCAAGCTCCTCGGCGCATGCGTAGACGGCAGCAGACTTACCCGATCCTGACTCGCCCTCTAGGATGAACAGACGGCACAAGTCGCCAACCTCATCTTCGCTGTCGCTGTCACCATCCTCAAGTGTAAAAAGCTCCGATGCAAAGCAATCAAGCCTATCTCGGTCGCCGCCACCGACTTTCCAGGCACTCAGCCAAGATGACAGCGTGTGAAGTGACTCGCGATTGCCAACAAGACCGCTTGCATTCACTGGTAAGTAGCGATCCACCAAAGACAAGTTTTGTTTGCGGTCCAAACGTTTCGCCCTGGCCTGCTCCAATCCTTCAAGAAGCTCACGCACTCGCTTCTCGCGCAAGCCATGCGTCTCTACCAATTCGTCAATGAGCAAGGTTTCCAGTTCTGCTAGCTTCGCCGCAGCAGCCTCTGCATTCTCTGGGCGCGGGGAGGTAACATCAATAGTCTCGATAGCTGGTGCTGGGATACTGGAGGCATCCAAGAAGTCGCGGAACCAAAACTGTTCCGAAAATGAAGACTCCGTAGTGACTTGCCCATTCATGGCTGCTTTCAGCTGGGCCATTACTTCACTCGGCAATCTGCTGTCTGCTGCTGAATCGTCATTGATGACAACCACCCCTGAAGAATTGACTGTTCCTACCGGTGCCGCTTTCTTTTGAGGTGTTGAGTCGTTAGTATCTGCTTCCATGTCATCTACACCCACGGTTAGAACGTGCTGCACCTCAGGAAACAGCAGCAGTGGCTTGCTCCATCGACCCCCACCTGTACCACGCCGCTGCTTTATCTCACCACCCTCTCCATCTTCGTGAATTTCAACGACTCCGTCGTCGTTTTCAGCGCTGCTGCTTCGCTTAGTGGCTGATCGCGCCTGAAAGAACGGGTTCGCTGTTTTACCGGCGAAGAATGCAAGATCCTTTTCACGCGTCTCCCGAAGTTGTTCACGGAACAATGACACAGCCTCCGTCTCCTGTAGCTGCTTCTTTTCCTGCTCGCTCAGAAAGAATGACTGCGCAACCTTGTTAGCACCAGGTGAGCTCATCGCGGATCCATCCTTCGCAGGCGGGGACGTCTTCTTCTTGTTCATCTCCAGCTTTCTCTTGCGTCCGCTGGTCGTTGCGCTCGCCTCTGTAGCTGCCTTTTTCGTCGACGGAGGCGGCGTCAAGAACGAAGCTGCATTCTTCCGTGCAGCCACAGCATCCAACAGCTTCTGCTGCTGCTGCAGGATTTCTGCGCGTACAACTGCCTGTCGTTTTGGGCGTCCAGAGCTCATGACCGCAGCGATATCGTCCTCCGTCTTGCAGCTGTCAACTGCCGAGTCCAGCTCGAGTCCGGCGCTCTCCACTTTCTTCCTCCTGCCTCTGCCCTTGGTCTCCTTCTTCTTCTTCTTCTTCTCCTCCTTCTGTTCCAATTGTGAGGACGCAATGGCGCTGGCCAATGCATCCCCCCCCTCTGCTCCCGCCTCCGGTTTCTCCGCTGCTGGGGGCGCCTCCTTGACGCAGAAGAGCGCGATCGACGGCTGCGACTTGTCCGCGGTCCCAACGGCTTTGCGCGACGCCCTGGCCTTCTTCCTGGAGCCGCGCCTGGTCCAGTGCGCCCTCTCGTCGAACTCGGCGTCGTCCGCCTCGCTGTCGATCTCCTCCACGAGCGAGCGCTTCTCGGGGCTAATGCGCGTGATGGTCTCTTTGGCGCGCAGCTGGGCCAGAGTGACGTCCAGCGGCGAGTCGCTGGAGCTGCGCTTGCTCTTGTCCGGCGGCTGCGGCTCCGACGCGTCGGTTGCGTCCGAGGCCTCGGACTTGGGGACGCTAAGCCACGCAGACAGGCCTGGGGACGCCATCGCCGGAAGCTCTTCGACTGCTTCCCGCCAAATTGGCGTCCGCTTTGAAAAGTAGTGTTACTTCTGGGTTACTTCTTACCCTCTACTCTTATACTTACTTTACAAAGTAGGTGTAACGCAACAGGTTGACGTTTGTGTAGCCATCTGGCCCAAAGGAGGAGGCGGCTGCAGCTCTGAGCTTTAACTCGATGTCAAGGAAGAGACATACTATTTTGCTTGGATAATTGTGTCAGCGTCGAGGTTGCGGGTGTATGCTGCACCACCGCCGGGAACTTAATTGTTTGTAAGTAGGATACTCTGTCGCGCTGTGCTGACCGTTGCGACGTCAGCCAAAGAGCTCGTCGCGTAGAGCCACGAGCTCGTCCTTGTGCTGGCGGATAAGTGCACGCAGCACGTCACCACCCAGCTGAAAGTTGCGGATGTAGTCCACCTTTTCTTTTACCGTGCTCGTCCACCGTGTTGCCCTCGCAGAATCAGCGCCGCTCGGAGGCACCCACTCGAAAATGTTGGTTCGCGGATCAAATCTGGGCGCTAGAGTTGCGTCCTCCGCTGCTGCTGCTGCTGTAGTCTCCTGTGGAAATCCATTGTCACCATTATCGGTGAGAGGTTTCTTCGCTGTGGACGTTTGCTGGGTCTTTTCAGTGAGTGGGTTCTCTGTCAGGGAAGCTTCTTGTGTCACTTCAGCGACTTGCGGCTTGTTTTCAGGAGCAACTGATGTTGACGCGGTCGTTTGGTCTACTGAATCTGCTGTCGGTGAGTTGTGAATAACTTCCTCCTGAGGAACCTCGGCTTCAGCAGGTTCAGAATATGCGACTGTTGTCGCTGTTTCTGGTGCTTCTGGGAACGCCGTGCTCCCCCACCACTTGTCGTGAAGGTATTTCTCCACGGCCTCAACCCTTGCATCGTTTAGCACAGCGTCGTAAACCAACACCTCAGCAATTCTTCCCTGGAAGGCGTTCGTGTCACACGCGCCCTTGCTATTGCCAAGGCTCACCACGTCGTTAACAGTGACCCGGATGTGCCTCTCATCATCTCCTTCCATTGGTTCTTCACCACCCCACGGCCCGCCATTCGCCTTGATTTCGACGTAACCCTGGTGCAAACGATATGTCACTAGCGAGAACTGCCCCGCGGGCAACTCCTGAGCACTTTCCACAAGGCCGTTGTTGGCGAAAAAGGATGGTTTGCCACCGTGGAGAGCAAACTGCCCGTACGGTGAGTTCCCGAAGAATTTCTGCCCCGGGTACGAGTCGCCAGTCTAGGATAGTTCAAACCACACAACAAAGGTCAGAATATCTAATTGAAGGTTTCGTCAGTCGATCGTGCCGGAGTCTCACCTCGATTCGAGCTGGAGAGAGAACGAAAAGCAGTGTCATCGACTCGTGCACCCTCAGGGCATTGGTGACCATAGGACACGAGAAGTACACCGTGGGAAGCTGGTTGTGCGTGTCTGGTACGATTGGAATCCACACTGGCTTTTGTTGTGGTGATGCCGTACGAAAAGCTGTCGAGTCTGCAGCGTTGAGATCAGAGCTGGCGATTTGGTTTATCCAGCTAGGTAGTACAACGTCAGTTTCTAAACAGTACGCTTGCAGTAGCATCCTTTGGACTTTCAGCGTACCTGCTTACCCCACACGCGGCGAGATCTTCTCCAGAGGAGGATAGACAATCCGCCAAATTCTCAACCTCTACACCCGAGTCACCCGTGAGCCACACTGACAGGTTCTCCAGAAAAGCTGAAGGGGGAAATAACAGGATTCACAGCAAATACTCAGCTTGCGATCCCTGTGGTTAAATGCCACCTAAAACAAAGATACCTTTCGATTCAAGAGCAGCGGGTTCGTTCTCCATACCGGTATGAGGCGCTGCAGTAGAAATTGTCGAGCCATATTCTGCTTCATCTGGTTGCTCCGACGGAGGTGGTAGCGTTTCCGAAGAGGGGGTCTGGGCTTCCTTCATCCGTGAAATTAGGTCTGCGATTTCGGCTGGAGATCGTTGGCCAGAGGAAGGAAGATTCGAAACAGGCTCCGATGGAGAGCCACCGTTTGTGGCTGTTGATACTGTCTGTGGGTCGACGTCGACGTCGGATGCAGGCACATCAGCCTCCCGAGTGACCGACGGCAAGGGTGGTTCGGTTTCTTGGTTGTGATCATCGGTCTCGAGTGCAGGAGTCTCAGAAGGATCATCTCCAGAATACTCGGTGGGCACCGGCGAGAGAGGAGGTACTTCTGCCTCGCTTTCGGATACAGCCATCATATCGAGTTCTTCGTCCGGAACTTTGGGGTGATCAGTGCTCGTCAACTTTGTGTAGCCTCCAGGGCGAGATGCTTCTTGTACTTGCGGTGCTGACGTTACTTCCTGCTCCACGTTCTTGTTCATCGGTCCCGGGTGTTGTTGATCTTGCTCCAGCGCATCGCTCACAGCACCCTCTCCATATAGAGACGGAAAACGGGATGAACTCATGAAGATGAACGCGGTGACGATGGACAAGTTTATGACTAGGATCAACCTGGTAAAATTGCACAGACCAACGCTGTTGGGTCAGTTCACATTGTTCCAGCAATGAGCCAAGAGCAGCATGGCACGCACCAAATCTTGCCACGGGAGGTCGAGAAGGACACCCCTCTTGCTGCTTGCCTCGGCTGGTCAGCGTGAAGGTCCCGGGAACTATTCGTGCTGTCCTCATCGTCGCTAATAGGGGCAACACTGCCTTTCTTGCTTCGTCCTTGCTTCGATAAGCGCATGATTTATCAGCTGGAGAGCGCCGATGTCCGAGGATCGTGGCCCTGGTGAAGCAAGTTGCCCTACTGCTGATCGCGACTATACACGAGCGTGACGTTTCAGAAGTGCTACTTTACAATACAGGACTCTTGCGTCTCTCTCTCTCTCTCTGTGCTGCTGCAGGCTAGGATGCATAAGTACCTAATGATGGCATTGCTACATGTACCTGTATTCATCCTGTCCAGCTCGTCCCTTTCGGAGCTTCACCGTTCAAAGTAGCACTGCCTCCCAGTCCCCTGCATCAACCACCCTCGCAACAAAGCGAATACACCGTAACCCCATCAAATTCCTCTGAGTGAAGCAAAACGAGTGCGTCTCTTGTGTTTCCTGGTACAGGTTGTCGCCCTCCCTCCTGCTCCTACCTCTGATCTAAATCTAGTACGGGTCCTTCTCAGTGAGCCACTTGTCCAGCCCCTTGAGCGGCTTGGCCTGCTTGACCGCCTTCTTGTGATCCGCGATCTTGCCGGGCATGGCCGCCAGCGCCGCCTGCACCTTCTTGACGCTGTGCACAGCAAGCAGCAGCAACAGCAGCAGCAACGACAACACCCCACATCAGTCCACTTTTCCCATGCACCCCAACCGCCCAGCAGTCCAATGACGCACCGATCGAACTCGTCGCGCTGGTTCTTGTGGCCCTTGAGCGGCCGCATCACGTGGTGCTTCTGCGCTCGGTCCCAGGTCTCGAGCCAGCCGCCCTTGCCTTCCTCCCACGTGCCCACGAGGCCGTTGCGCGCCGCGTGCTTCTTCACCATGGCGATCTTGCGGCCGGAGATCAGCGGCTGCTTCCACTTGCCGTCCGCCAGACGGGGCTTCATGGCGGCCTCGGCCTCGGCCGCACTCAGTCGGAGGAAGCGCTGCATGCCGCTCATAGTTGCTCGCTCGATCGGCTAGTGCCCGGAAACCAGCGGTTTGCGTGCGTCCAATTTTCAGCCAGTGAAAGTGGCCACTGTTCCATTTCCAACCAATTGTGAGACACCGTACTTTATCGGAGATCGGCAACAGTGCTCGGAATCAAAGCATAGCACGATGGACATGGCGGCCGCCGCCCCGCAGATGGCCATGAACCGAGCCTACGCGGCGCCGCAGCAGTTCCAGCAGCCGCAGCAGACCCAGGAGCCCAAGCAGATCAGCACGGAGCAGATCCAGGTGCGTCATCTCGCTGGCTACAGTAGCCCAGTCGCGGGCTTGGGAGCGTGTCTTCTAACGAAAACGTTGTCGTGATTTCCCATCACAGGCCATGCTGGACGAGAACTCGAGCCTCATCGTGGAGATCATCGAGCTCAACACGCAGATCAAGCACGGGAAGGGCACGGCGCAGCTGGGGGAGTTCACGGAGAAGCTGGACAAGAAGCGCAAGAACCTCAACAAGAACCTCATGACGCTGGCCAAGTGGGCCGACGAGTCTTCCGATACGTCCCCGAGACAGCCGCAGGCCTATGGACAGTCTCAAATGGCCCAGCAGCAGCAGCAACAGCAGCAGCAGCAATACGCCCGCGCAGGCATAATGCAGATGCCCATGGCCAACCAAGCGCAGTACCAGGCTCAGGCTCAAGCTCAAGCGCAGGCGAGAGCCCAGGCTCAGGCACAGGCCCAAGTACGACTTCAAGCTCAAGCCCGGGCTCAAGCGCAGGCTCAGGCCCAGGCGTACGCTCAGGCCCAATACCAGGCGCGCATGAACCCGATGATGGCTCAACAGTATGGGCAGTTGAACCCGATGACGCAGCAGCAACAGCAGCCGCAGCAGCAGCAGCAGCAACAACAGCAGCGTTTTGCTAACGGCGGCATGCCTTACGGCGTCCCAGGCAGCGGACCGATGTCTCACCCCGTCCGTATGAGCAACGCCATGCCGATTCCCACCAGTTACGCAGACAACCGAGGTGGCATGGCGCCCAACATGGGCTTCCAGGTGGGGCCCCAGGGCTACGGCATGATGCCCCCCACGCAGATGCAGCGCATGAACTCGGCAACGCAAGGAGTTCCTCAGCAGAGTATGGCCCAGCAAGGTATGCAGCAGCAAAGCATGCCTCACCAGAGCATGGCGAGCATGGGAATGCCTCAGCAGAGTATGGCGATGGCCCAACAGAATATGACGATTCCCCAGCAGGGTATGGCGATGCCGCAGCAGAGTATGTCGATGTCGCAGCAAAGCATGCCGATGGGACAGCAGGGCATGCCCCAGCAGAGCATGCAGATGCCCCAGCAAGGCATGGCTCCGATGCAGATGAACGGACCCCCGAATTCGGGCTCTTTGTCAGATGCCTCGGGCCAGCCGAGCAATTAACTGCACGGGGGGGGTCCACACTAGTACTACTAGGTAACACGTCGACAAGAACTCTTTTTTTCACTATAGAATTTTGTCTACGGTGATGTGGCGTGGTAATCTAGTACTTCTACTACTGAGGTGCGGATGTTGTCATAGCGTTGCTGAATGCTTTTCATCACGAAGTCCTGGGCCAGCCTTCTTCAGCGAGACACCCCAAGAGCGCAGAGATCATGAAACTGAAGCGTGCAATGGTTGAGGGTTGGTTGGAAGTGAAGACCCCCCCCCCTCAACTTCTTCAATCAACGATGCAGAATATTCCCTTCTCTGTCGCCAATGTGCGTCAAACGCATGAAGATGATTTTTTTCACTGAGAAGTTCCCTAGCATGAACACGACTACTTCGAAGTATGCTCTAGATATTCATGAAGAACTGTGACGCGAAGTAGGTGATGATGCTTCAAACAGCGACGATGGCCCTGGACATGGAGTGGTTTTGCCTAGAACCTGCCGTCGGTACAGTGAGTGAGTTGACAACTTGTGTCATTGACAACTCCTTGAACCGCATCGTTGAGAATATTTTGAGACGAAAACCCTGTACGTTGACACTTAATAAGGCGTGCTGGTAAGCTTACAATTATTTTAAACGCGCTCGTAGCCCCTTCACATCGATAAGCATGGTCACGCAAACACGAAGCCTCTCCTTGGCAAGAATTATTCGTGTTGGGAATGCCTGCTCAACTCCCATGGCAATAGGACAAATTGTGGCCCCATTGCCGGTGGAGAATGACTTCACCGGAAATCCTCAACGAAGTTGTTGAATTCGATGTCGCAGCACTGAAAACCTTCCCTGTGCGCGACACCTTCATAGGTCCCTGCTCCATCGGAAAACGTGTTGCTTCACCATACTGGCACTCCACTTGTGCAAAGGATCTCGGCCCTGAAGTGAAAGTAGACAGCATGGTAGTACCATGATGGTACATGTACATGTGCACACCCTTCGCCGGCGGCGAACAGGCTCGGCTACGTCATTGCGACCGACGCGAGTCACGCTGTTAAATACGAGGGGGATGGGCACTCGCAGCGATTCGTCGAAACCAGCCAATGGGCTATTTTTGGGTCGTGATTAGTGACCAATTAGGGTTGTCCGGCGGTATTCGGACTTAGTCCGAGACCGGTGTTGGGTATACATTATTCTGGAGCCTCTCGTCGGAACGAGGTCGCCGCTGCTCATGACGCCGTTCTTCCGCTCCGTGTCGCGCTCCAGGGCCGCGCACGCGCCGCGCCTGCTGTCCACCGTGGCGGAGCACGCGACGCCGCCCACGCGCCGACGTCTCCGCGAGCTTCCGCCCCCGCTGAACCTGGTGCGTCGCGGGGCGTGTTTCTATTCTGAAATGTGCGGTATGCGGACGCCCGGCGTCTAAATGTGACTTGGCGTGTCTCTTGTTGCTGCAGACGGACGCTGCTGCCGTGCGTATAAAGGAGCTGCTGGCGAGCAAGCCGGACGCCATCGGGATCCGGCTAGGGGTTAGAACGCGTACGTGGATGCGGGGCTGCGTCGACTTCGTCCTGGTGGTTCAGGTCCTTTAGGAGAAACTGACGGTCTGCTGCTTGGTTATGCAACTGTAGGCGGATGCAATGGCTTGTCGTACACGATGAACTACGCCGACAAGAAGGAGAAGATGGAGGAGGAAGTGAGCAAGAATGGTGAGCGCAGCTGGTTGAAGAAAGCCGAGTGGATGAAGACCAGGTACTGACCGTACTGGTTGTGGCTTTTCGCTAGGTATTCGGGTCTTTGTGGAGCCCAAGGCACTATTCCACGTGGTCGGCACGACCATGGACTTCCAGGTTGGTCAAATGGCTGTTCATAGCCGTCTTAGTTAGTCTGGCGCCGCATACATAATCTGTATTTTTGCCATGTTTTTCGCGCAGATAACTCCGGTCTCGTCCGAGTTTGTTTTCGAGAACCCGAACGCCAAGGGAAGCTGTGGCTGTGGCGAGAGCTTCAATGTCTAGTTCTCGGGCGCACTCAGGGTTGCTTGCTTGCTATGCGAGAGAGGAGATACTTTTGTATACGTTTGCCCTTGGGGCAGACATAAACATATTTCCGGCGCTGCACAATAATAATATCATCATTTCAAGCGATACATTGATTGAGTGCTCATGCGCATCATGAAATAGCTGCCTGCACCTTCAAGATATTTCTAAGGTTGACTTCTTCAGGTCGTGGAGTGGCGGCGGTCGGGTGGCGTAAAGTGCAAACTGCTTAGGAGAGAGATGGTCGATGTGGCTAGATGTCTTGTAGTCAATCTTCTCGTGGCCCAGTGAAAAGTGCGTTGCGCGCAGATCTGCACAAGCAATAGAATGTCAGTAAACAGACACGCAACAGCAAGAAAGCTGCGCAGCCGTCATCGTACCATTCTTCACAGACGCAGCCATGATCGAAGGCTTGTGAGTCTTGAACTTGTTTTCGTAGGCGCTCTTGGCTTCCGAGACGTACTCGACCTCTTCATCGTAGGACATGCCTCGAGTCGGCCGCGGGCCTGTGCGAGCTCGAATCTCATTTCGTAGCCTGATGGTTTCCGCCACAGCATTCTTGTCCCATTGCGTTGCTAGTTGCGTCGACGATACATAGGGCACGACATCGTTGCCATAGCACGAAGATGTGCGTGTGAGCATGTCCTTGGCTTCCGCCGCTAGCTCGCCTCGGTACTTGAGCACTTCTCCCGTTGGGTCTGCAAGTTTGCTGGAGGTTGTGAACTCTCGCTTGCTGCCCGGCTCGCCGAACTGCACATGGCATTCCTTGTTGAGGTTTTCTGTAGCCTTCTTCGATGTGCCAGCGGGTTTTTCGCCGACATGCTGATTCATGGCGGCGCTGCTGCTCTGGTACTCGATCGCATCCGATCCCAGCACCACAGATACAACCTGGTGATGACCTCTAGCCATTTGTTCCTGCTTCGACGTGATCTGCTGGCGGACACAAAAGATAAGTGGCAGTCTTCACTCTACTGGCGCTGCCATCAACTTTTTGCTCGGAATGCAGCGATCTCAAGAAATAGCAGCACAGCTTCGAGATCTGTTCGGGCATCAAACAGTATTATTAGAAAACTGGCCCGCCGAATAGCGTGGCGTTCGATTTGCACGAGCGGACAAGCACCCGCATGGCTGCCATTGCAAAATGAGAGATCACGTGTCTCTTTAATTGAGTTTGGCCTTGCTGAAGTCCATCTCGGGGTGCTGCGCCATGAACTTTTGCAGGACCTCCTGCTTCTGCATATCATCGCTCGTAGGGAGGCCCATCGCCTTCTGACGCTGATCAAACATCATCTTCTCCACCGTCTGGCGCGTGTCGGAGTCCAGGTCACCGAGCTTCGAGTTCTCGGGCTGCACCTTTTGCGTGTCGATCTCCACGTCGCCCTGGATGATGGTCTTCCACCACTCCATCTGGTTGTCCTTCTGCAGGTAGATGCAAATGCGGTTGCCATCTTCCAGCGTCCAGAAGCTGTCGTCTACCTTCACCTTGCTGTACAGAGGTCCATCCACGAACGTATCGCCGCCGCGCAGACCCACCCTCAGCTTTCCGGCGCGGATTTCCACGTCAACCTGCCGGGACTTGGTGCCCTCGGGGACTGCGAAGTTGACCTGCGCTTCCTGCAGCGTCTGCGTCCACACGTACTTGTCGGTCTGGCCTCCATTGCCCACAGGCGCTGCAGTCACACCACACATTTAATAGGCCAACAGCACCGCATCGTTAGTAAAGCTGAAAGTTAGCAGAGCTGCTGCAACGAACCAAACGTGAGCCACCGTACGCGGTCCATTGTCCTCCTCCTCCTCGTCTTCCTTTGCCACTGTGCTTGTCGTCTGAGGCGACGCCTTCTCGGGCGTGACCTCCTTGGTCTCCATCTCGTCGTCGTCCGTGATCTCCTCGAAGCGCGGCGGTTCCTTGGCCTCCTGCTTCTGCTTATTCTCAAGCTCCGCCGCCTTGCGCGCCGCCTCCTGCTTCCGACGCTTCTCGTCCTCCTGCTGCTTCTTGTGGAACTGGTCCTTCTCAGCCAGCGCCGCCTGCTTGCGCACGCTCTTGAGGATCGTGTCCTCGATCACCTGCGGCTCAGCGCCCGTGAAGAAGTCGGTCTTGCGCCGCAGGAACGAGAACACCGTGTCCAGTAGCGGCTCGATGCCGCGCTGCGACTGCGCGATGCTCAGCAGCATGCTGTCGAAGCGGTCCGTCTCGCTCATGATGCTTGTCACTCGTGGCGCCGCTTTGGGTTGTGCCTGCCACGACGGTATCTAAGGAAATCCATGTACGATTGGTGTGGCGTATCGCCCATACAAGGTACGTTTGCAGCGGAAGCTACATGTAGCCATCCACAGGTTAATCCACAGGTTACATGGGCAACTGAGGTGTGTATTGAATTGGCCTCCAGACATTAAGCTACGGCGTTGGGCGGGCGCAACGGGGCCCGCTCGACCAACAGGCCAATTCCTCCATCCAGCACTGGCCAGACACACGTCTACGTTGAGTATCGGCTTCTTCCCTGCTTAGCCCAGGGTGAGGCCGATGCCGAACTTGTGGGCATCGCCGTCGAAGTTCTTGACATCCACGTGGGCGCTCGTGGTCAGCGCCAGGAAGGGGCGAATCTTCTGCACCAGGGCCAGGGACACGTGGCCGTCCGACTCGACCTTGCCGGCGTACGTGGTGAGCTTGTCGGCGTTGTAGCGGCCGCCCACGCTGAGCGTGTTCTGGCCCGACTTGAGGTCGTAGTTGAAGAGCGCCGAGTAGACGGTGTCGTGGGACAAGTGGTGGTGGAACGAGCCCGAGAGCGCGTTGAACTTCTTCTTGGTCTGCAGCGTGGCCGTGAAGTCGTTGCCGCGGTAGCTCAGGGCCACGTTGTGGTCCACGACCGCCGACTTGTTGTAGTTGAAGGCGGCCTGGGCGCCCACCAGCACGTTATCGAAGCTGTACACGGCAGCCTTGCTGACGGTGTTGGCGCCAAAGTCGATGGCGCCGTTCACCGAATAGCTCGACTGCTGGTATTCCCAGCCGAAGACGCCGACGCGCTTGGCGTGGGCGTTCTTGGCGAGCGAGCCGTCCTCGACCTTGGCCGTGAGCTTCAGGCCCTTGGTGAAGACGTTAGGCAGCTCGGCCTCGGAGATCAGCCGGCCGTGTGTGGTCACCTGCAGCTTCTTGAAGACCACGCCGCTGCTCTCGTGCGTGAAGGAGCCCGAGAGCTTGGCGAGGATGGCCTTGTTGCTGGCCATGTCGCCCTCGGTCGTGAACGAGACGCCGTTCGACGCCTTGGTCTTGATCTTGAGCTTGCGCGAGAAGTCATAGTCGTCACGCAGCACGTTCTCCGCCGTCTTGGCGATGTCCTTGTACAGTACAACCATCTTGTCCGAGGAAGAGAAGAAGCCGAGGTTACCACTTGCTGATCTTTTTCGCGAATGGCACCAGCACAGCCGCAGGAAGAGGGGGCCACGTCGAATCTCGCCCTAAGTACGATCTATCGTACATAAGCGGGATCCCGCGCCTTACTCCAGCCAAGTCAAGTTAGCCGGATCACAGCAACTGCAAGGTGATGCAATGTGTTGCCCTTGCCCTGCTCGCTGCACAAGAGCGAGATTCCTGCCGCCGTCGCTTGTGCTGCCGGCGTCGCCTCCGAAGCGGATAAGAGCCGCGAGCGGCGGACAGCGATCACGGCGCGCTCGCCGCACCGGCAGAACCCCGGTGGTGCGAGCCTGGGCCTAGCTGCCGGATTCGTCACTGCAGCCACCGCGGCGCCTCCTGCTTGTCAAACGATCTCTCCTCCATCATCCGGCAACCCGAAACACGCCACGCCCCGCATTGCAGACGGCCGTCGGCTGTTTCTGCGCTGCCCGACGACGTCATTGCGCCGCGCCGCCCAGTGCCTCCATGCACAGCCAGGTCGGCCAAAATCCGTGCAGCCACGGTACAATGTTACGAGTCGCGCGCCGCATCAGAGGACTACATGTACCGGTAGCGTGCCAGTGGCTTCGACTCCACCGCTCGTTTCTAAGGAGCTTCAAGTGCTGGAATGCGGCGGTCATCTCTAAGCCTGGCTTTCCGTCGGTCCGCTATCCGCCGATTTTTGTTAGTACTGCATCAATGGTCGTTGGCTGTTGCCCTGCCGCAAGCCGAGTATGTTCACCAAACCAGTCGTTAAAGTCTGTGCTGCGCTGCCCCATACGGTATGGACCATACCCTTTGTCGACTTGCAGCTCTTTTTCTCGAGAATAGGCGAGCCCTCCTCTCCTCCCCACTACAAAAATGCGGACGCGGCGAGCGCGGTAAACACGAAAGGGTAAACCCACTTCGGATTGCAGCAGTGTTTCTCCCTGGTGGCAGTGCTCTAAGGCAGGGATACTTTGAATTTTGACTACTGGTAGTAATGTTACGACGACTACGGCCATCACTTCTACTATAGTAATATTAATATAGTACTATATTGTACCACTTCGTTCTTTTTTCTGCGTTGCTGTTGCTAAATAATTTTCATTTTTTTCATTTGCTTTCACTACTGTACAGGTATTGATCTCAAGATAGTGAGCAGTTGGTATAACATAAACAAAATTTCATAAAGTCAACAAAACGTGCAATGAAAGATAGCTGTTTTCGCCGTAAAACTTGTTCAAAGCGCGTAGAGCATTGCTGAACGAACATGAGCTTCGCACCATGAGGTTTTGGCGACCAAAATTGCTAATTATTGACAAATACAGGCCGCCAAGTATTGTGGTGCCATGTGTCGACCACACTTCACAGCATTTGGATCGGATTTATGCGACAAATTATGGGCCTAGCGGTGTATTAACCACAAGGCTCAGTTGAGTTAGAGCCCCGTAGCGATCACACCGAATTCCCCGCAAAACGTCATTTCACAGGTTAATCTCTCAAACATACGAACACAATTTTTGTTGCTGTCCACACTGCACTGAGTGCCGTTATCAGAAGTTTTGTTCACACTCAACACTGGCGAGTCGGCACTGAGCCCGTTGCCAGGTACATGTAGAAGAACGCGACGTGCTCAAGCATTATTTGTGCGAACTAAATTACTTCCAGCGTGAGTGATTTGATAGTGTTACTGTTTCTAAATTCCGACAATAGAATGTAGTAGTTTGCCTCTCCTTATCGGGTTGTATGTTACTATAGTAATAGTAGGTACATCCCGGGATAGCTACTATTTACTATAGTATTCTTTGTGTTATTCTCCACGGTGCAAGTGGTGTGGTGCTTGGACCGTCGGAATCCGGTTAGGTCCGATTGTAAAGATACGTTTCGCCTGTTCAAGCCGATGGCATCGACTTTCGCGGGAAGGGGGAGATTTTGTGTGGAGCCAGCCGCTGCTGATTGCAGCCAAGTCGGGCGCGGGTTTGTGCGGCTCGCGTTTCATTTCGGAAGTGGAGCAGCAAGCAAGCAGCAGAAAGAGCCCGGACAAGATGGTTGTGCTGTACAAGGACCTGGCCAAGACGGCGGAGAACGTCCTCCGCGACGACTACGACTTCTCGCGCAAGCTCAAGATCAAGAGCAAGGCGTCGAACGGCGTGTCGTTCACGACGGAGGGCGCGCTGAACGCCAACAAATCGATCCTGGCCAAGGTCTCGGGCGGCTTCACGCACGGCGCCAGCGGCGTCGTCTTCAAGAAGCTGCAGATCACGACCCAGGGCCGCGTCGTCACGGAGGCCGAGCTGCCCAACGTGCTGACCGAGGGCCTCAAGCTCACCTTCAAGCTTGAGGACGGCTCCGTCGCCAAGAACGCGAGCGCCAAGCAGGTGGGCGTGCTCGGCGCCGAGTACAAGCAGAAGAACCTGGCCGTGAACTCGGAGGCCGACTTCGTGTCCAACACCGTCTCGGCCGCGGCCGTGCTCGCGCAGGGCGGCTTCGCTGTCGGTGGCCAGACCGCCTTCAATGTGGACAAGTCGGCCATCGTGCAGCACAACGTGGGCGCCAGCTACACGGGCACGGACTTCGTCACGACGCTCGTGACGAAGAAGAACTTCGCTGGCCTGCAGGCCTCGTTCCACCACCACCTGTCGCACAACACGGTGTACGCCGCCGTGCTAGACTACGACCTCAAGTCGGCCTCCAACACGCTGGTCGTGGGTGGCCGGTACAAGGCCGACGCCGACACCACGTACTGCGGCAAGATCGACTCAGAGGGCTTCCTGTCGCTGGCCTCTATCCAGAAGGTGCGCCCGTACGTCACGCTGACCTCCAGCGTGCACGTGGACGCTAAGAACTTCGAGGGCGACTCGCACAAGTTCGGCCTGGGCCTGACGCTGGGCTAAGCCTGCTCTTTGCCCCGCCGGCCGACCCAGTCATTGTCTAGCAGAGAGATGAGTTTAAAGCCGTCTTCAACGAAGAGAATCAGGAGGGGAGGCGTGAGAAGAGAGACATAAGCAAAAGAGAGCACGTTTCTTGTGGAGTACTCATTGAAATTTATTTTTCGTGGACGTCTTGGCCGCATGGCTTTCGTCTCTTGCTGCTTGTGGTGGTGGTGCTTGCTCATTGCGTGCCGAAGCTCGAGCCTAGCCGTCTCCGTGTCATCGCGAAGTGCTCAAGTCGCGCGAGCAATATCAGAGCGCGCGCGCAGACACGCGCTGCAAACACCACCGGGAAGGGCGAACCAAGCCCCCATCATTACCAAGCTAGCTGGGCACCTTCACCCTCCATATCGCTGTTGTCGCCCGCGCGCTCGGTGGCTGCGGAATTTCTAGCGTAGTGGCCGTTGCAGCTGGCAGAAGTTTGACATGACATGTGCACTTGACGTTGCTCCGATCTTATCTGCGGAAACAGCAGCCGAACACGTCTGCAGCATGCACTGGCGCACGAGGACAAGCGGTTTGTATTATCGTCTCTGCCGAGAACAGTGCGCTTAACCTGTCTACGCCTTCGCTCGGGCTTCGACGTTGGAGCGCCGCTGTTTGCCTACGCGCTCCAGGTAGTCCACGAAGGTGAGCTCGTCGCTGTCGCCGAAGAGCTGCTTCATGCGCATTTCGAGCTGCGACTGGCCGTAGCGCGCGAAGAGGATGGCCATGGTGTCGTCCGCGGTGATGACCCCGCAGTTCTTCTTGTCGTACGTCATGAACTGGACGACGTTGAAGAGGTTGGCCGGCTCCAGCTCCGTCCGGTCCAGCAGGTTGCGATTGAACATGGCGCGCAGCTCCTCCCAGTCCACCACGCCGTCCAGGTTCTCGTCGGCCTCCCAGATCATGTCGCTGACCTCCTTCTTCGAGCACACCTTGCCCAGCGCCTTAATGGCCTCGTAGAGGTCGTCGTTCTTGATCACGCGGCTGTGGCTGATGCTGTTCTGCACCGCGGTGTGTTCGACGACGGCCTTCTCCAGCGCTTGGTCGACTTTGCGCAGCTCGTCCTCGATCTCGTCGCGCGTCATCTTGGCTCCTTTCTCGTTGAGCAGTGCAGACACCTCGGGGTTGTTCCGGCTGGCCTCTAAGCGCTGTCGCCGGTCCTTGCAGTCGCTTATCGTGTGCGTCAATCTCTTCTTCTGGCGGTAGGAGCTGAGGTGGTCGAACACCCGTCGCAGTTCGCGCTCCTCTTGGGCGATCATACCCTTGGCGTCGTCGTTGGCAGACATCATGTTTGCTGGTGGAGTGAATTTCGACGCTCTCGTCACGCTGCGGGTTCCTCTCGTATTCAATTATGGCGCGGTGCACTCCGGAATGGAGCAGAAATAAACGGACATCAGCCAGCCAGCTCCATCGCTAAATTTGCCACCACGACTCAGCATGAAGTCTGAGCAATTTATGGCAGCCGACGCTAACACGAAGATCAAAGTGGGGCGGGTGTCTATTCCTTTCTCCATTAAGCGTCATCGGCATCCTCCAGCAGCCGCGACACCATGGCGTCGACTTCGCTGGCGGACATCGCCTCGGAGTTCATGACGGCGTTGGAAATGATCGTGATGTTCTTCGTAGTCTTCGCGTTTACCCACACGATGCCATTGACCCCAACAGCCACCTCGAAGGCCAGCTTTTTGCCCAAAGACGATAGCACCTGGCAGTCTTCGTGCAGTAGCGACTTCGCTAGGCCGATGGACGTCTTAAATACGTAGCCATCGTTCAGCTCACCGTAAATGGCCAAACCAGTCATCCAGTCCTTCTTGGTCACACTTGGAGGAGCTAAACAAAACAAAACAACAAAAAACGATACCAGTAAGATGCATTAGCTCACTGCGACACCAAATCGTGGACACGTAGGTCTTAACGACCTTCGCAAGTAATTTCAGGTTCCACGTCCGGGTTGGTCTTGCTCACACGAGCATACACAAGCGATCCAAGACGAAGGCTAGGGCGGTTTCTCTTCGTTGCGCCATCGAACGCCAGCGAGCCTAAGGTAGCGCTAGCACTGTGTGGGAAGGCAACAGAGTTGGAAGTGTTAGCCTCGTGAGTAAAGAGACTCTGGCTGAAGCAGTCGTTACCACCAGCAACACCAAAGTGCGCGTAGCAAAACCAATCAAACCACAAGTACGTACGCAGCTCCGATGTTCACGCGGTAAAACTCGGCGTTGCGGTCGGTCACGATGCCAATAACGCCGTCGTCTATCGATGCAACATACTGCCCACCAAGCAATAACACTAGTCAGCACATAGTGCACGACAAGCAGCAGTCGATGCAGCTTCTCACGTACTCGCTTGTGGTTGAACTCGACCCAGTAGCGGTTGGCTGGGCGGTAGCGGAGGACGCCGGAGTTTGTGCACACGATCCGCTCGTCCGGTAGCTGCTTCAGCCCGGCACCTGCCCAAACACAAGACACACGCACGCAATAGCAAGGCAGAAACTGATGAGAATCATCTCATTCTCATGCTCCCATTCACGGCATCCCCCCAGACAGCACCCAACCCACCGATTTTGACGCGACGAGTGGTTTTGGTGAGTGTGGCCGTGACGTCGTCACCCGGCAGTACGACGAACGGAGAAAAGAGGAAGTCCACGGAGCGCTGAGCGTCCTCCAGGAAGCTGCTGGCGTCCGCGTCGTCCGCGTCGTCCGCGTCGGCCTTGCGCTTGTTCTCCTGCGGCATCTCGACGGCTGCTTTGACTATAAAGGTTGCAAGATGGTACATTCAGTTAAGTACGATATGCTACTGCACTGGTTGGCAGGGCACGTTTGTCCGCACATGATGCAGGAGGACGTCCTAGCGAAGCTGCACGCGTCC
This sequence comes from Phytophthora pseudosyringae, assembly GCA_019155715.1. Lineage (NCBI taxonomy): Eukaryota > Oomycota > Peronosporomycetes > Peronosporales > Peronosporaceae > Phytophthora > Phytophthora pseudosyringae. Next base: position 3,816 of record JAGDFM010000180.1, on the reverse strand, counting down.
AAGTGGGCGTTTTATCCTAGGTAAACAGACGTTAATGAGGTGGAGAGACTGATACAACTGCAAAACAACGAGCACCAACCATTGCTGCATCGCGGGGGGGGGGGGGGGGGGGGGGGGGGGGGGGGGGGGGGGGGGGGGGGGGGGGGGGGGGGGGGGGGGGGGGGGGGGGGGGGGGGGGGGGGGGGGGGGGGGGGGGGGGGGGGGGGGGGGG